>PGTU02007967.1:0-12341 GCA_002896215.2 Cicer echinospermum
GAATTCAAATAATGATGAGAAGAAGAGATCAAATCAAAAAGGATTTCAAACAATCCTAAAACAAGATTGACAAGAGTCAACTCACATGCTTTGGTTGCAACAAATGGACATTACAAGGCAGAATGTCATCAAACAAAAATCCACCAAAACGATTCCCTTCAAAAGAAATCAATATGGCAACATGGGATGATCAGAGGAATCAGAAACAGAAGAAGAGAAGAAGAAGCCAACATATGCTTGATGGCAAAAACAAAGGAAGATGAGTAATGAATTCTGAACCATGTCATTTATGTCAAACAAATGGGAAATGAATTTGATAACATTGCTAAATGATTCAAATCTTCTTATTCAAAATGTAGTTCTCTGAAAGAATAGTTTTTAAAAAAGAAGAAAAGGAAAGAAATCAGACTGAAATATATTGTTAAAAAGATGATTCAAGAATTGGAAAGAAACAAGAGTTTTGAAAGTGAAGAATGTCAAGAACATTCGCGCCTACAAACGGAGAACGTTCAACTTAAAAATGAAACGAACTCTCAAAACTGATTTTACTAAACTTCATTAAACCACTAAACTTTTCATAACATCATGGGATCTCAAATAGGAATTTTTGATAAAGCTGGTCTTGGTTTCAATCAAACTCAAAAACCAAACTTTATGAAACTTCTTTGTTCCAGAAAAGAAGGGAAGAAAAATGCAAGACTAGATGCTCATATTGTAAAAACTTGGACATCTAGAATTTGCATGCTACTTCAGGAAAAGGATGAAAAAATCAAAGAAAGAAGCTTTTAAACATGAGGATCATCCTGTCAAGATCGTTTCAAAAAAACAGCAAACGGAGAATGTTCTCCAGTTTGTCCCTCAAACGGAGAAAGTTCAAAATTACAAGCTGAACGCTTCAAAAAATCTGTTAAACCAAAGTTCAACTCTCCTAAATCATATATTGCTAAACCCATTTCAAAATCAACAAAACAACACAGCTGTTCCAAAACGAGAATGATATACCACTTAAAACTAACTCTCAAGGACCCAAAACAAAGTGGGTACCTAAAACTGAAATGATATCACCTGCAGGTTGGTTTTTCAAAAATACAAAGAGAAAGCCTTGGTCTTGGACAGTGGCTGTTCAAGCACATGACAGGAGATAAAATTGTTTCATAACCTTTCAGCAAGAAGGATGGTGGTTCGTCACATTTGGAAATGATGATCAGCTCAAATTAAGGAAATGGAACAATTGGTAAGACAAACTCTGCTCAAATAAATGATGTCCAATACGTGGAAGGATTGAAACACAATTTATTAAGCATAAGTCAGTTATGCGACAATGGATGCGAAGTCACTTTCAAGCCAAAGTATGTGAAATCAAGATGGCCAAAACTGGAAAATTATGTTCTCTGGTAAGCGAAAGAAAAATTTATATGTGTTATATTTGGATGAATTACCTGATGAATCATGACTTATATCAATCAATAAAGATAAATGGATCTGGCATAAAAGGGCTGGACATATCCAGCATGAAAACTATTTCAAAAATCTCCAAACTTGATCTTGTTAGAGGTTTACCAAAACTTAATTTTGAGAAAGACAAAATCTGTGAAGCTTGTGCAAAAGGTAAGCAAGTCAAGAGTAGCTTTCATACAAAAGATATTTGTATCAACAAATAGAACTCTTGAACTACTTCACATAGATTATTCGGGCCTGTCAAAACAACAAGTCTAGGAGGAATGAAATATGGCTTGTTTATTGTTGATGATTTCTCAAGATTACATGGGTTCTGTTCTTGAAACAAAAAATATGCATTTAATCATTTAAAACATTTTGTAAAAAGGTGCAGAATGAAAAGGACTCCAGCATCATCTCTGTAAGGAGTAATCATGGAGGAGAATTCATAAATGCCTCATTCAAAAGTTTTTTTATGAACTTGGTATATCTCACAATCTTTCATGTGCAAGAACTCCACAACAAATGGAGTTGTTTGAAAAGAAAGAATAGAACACTACAAGAAATGGCAAGAACTATTTAGAAGAATCAAATGTTGAAGATATTTTTGGCAGAAGCCATAAACACTTCTTGCTATATCTTTGAATCGTGTATCTATCAGAAAAATCATCAACAAAACTCCATACGAAATCTGGAAAAACAGAAAACCAAACATTTCTTACTTTCATATTTTTGGTTGTTACTGTTACATTCTAAACAACAAAGATTCTATTGGAAAATTTGAATCAAAATCAGATAAAGCGATCTTTCTTGGATACTCAACTGAATCTAAAGGTTATAGAGTGTTCAATTTAAGAACTAATGTTGTTGAAATTAGTATGCATATATTGTTTGATGAGTTTGATGATCTAGATATAAGTAAAAAGGATGAGGAAGAAGAAACTCAAAATGAAACACAGCAGGAAACAAGTATGCAGAAAACAGAGATTGATAAACAATCTCCGTTTCATTCTCCACCAAAAAGCTGGAAAACTATTGGAGATCATCCTCAAACTCAGATCATTGGAGACACAGCTGATGGAATCCGAACCAGAAGATCATTCAAAATGATGACGACAGCATGGCAATGATATCTCAGATTGAACCAAAGTCAATCAAAGATGCTATTACTGATCAATCCTGGATTAACGCCATGAAGGAAGAACTACTACAGTTTGAGAAAAATGAAGTTTGGACTCTAGTACCAGATCCTTTAGATCAAACTGTTATTGGCACTCGATGGGTATTCAGAAACAAGCTTGATGAAGAAGGTAAGGTCGTGAGAAACAAAGCAAGATTAGTAGCTCAAGGCTACAATCAACAAGAAGGTATAGACTATGATGAAACTTTTTGCTCCAGTTGCAAGGTTAGAAGCTATTCGAATACTTCTTGCAATGCATCTCATAAACTCATCAAACTGTTTCAAATGGATGTAAAAAGTGCTTTCTTAAATGGTTTTTAAATGAACAAGTGTATGTAAAACAGCCCCCAGTTTTGAAAACCAAGCAAAACCAAATCATGTTTTCAAACTTACCAAAGCCCTTTATGGCTTAAAACAAGCACCAAGGCGTGGTACGAAAGACTGAATTCATTTCTGATCGAGAACAATTTTCAAAGAGGAAAAATCGATACTACTTTATTCAAGAAAACTGAAGGAAATGAATTACTCATTGTTCAAGTATATGTGGATGATATCATTTTTGGATCAACAAATGAAAAACTATGTGAAGATTTCTCAAAAACTTATGCAAAGTGAATTTGAAATGAGCATGATGGGGGAATTAAGAATTTTCTTGGTTTACAAATCAAACAATACGAAAAAGGCATTTTTGTTTGTCAAGAAAAATATATCAAAGATCTGTTGATCAAATACAAAATGAATGAGTCAAAATTATGACAACTCCCATGCATCCATCCACTTCCTTAGAAAAAGATAAAATGGCAAATCTGTCTCTGAAAAAGAATATCGTGGATATCGGTTCTCTGCTATATCTAACTGCTAGCAGACCAGATATTGTGTTTGCATTAGGATTATGTGCTCGATTTCAATCAGCGCCAAAAGAATCCCACTTAACTGCTGTTAAACGCATATTTAGATATCTCGTTGGAACAACTAATCTTGGTCTTTGGTATAGAAAAGGTTCCCATTTTGATATTATAGCATACTGTGATGCTGATTTTGCTGGAGATAAAGTTGAAAGAAAAAGCACAAGTGGAGCATGTCAGTTCCTAGGTGAAGCATTAATCAGTTGGTCATGCAGAAAACAGAACACCATAGCACTATCCACAACTGAGGCTGAATATGTGTCAGCTGCAAACTGCTGTTCACAAGTTTTGTGGATCAAGAACAACTTCAAGATTACTCTGTAAGCTATTCCAATATTCCAATTTATTGTGATAATACGATGCTATAAATCTGTCTAAAAATCCTATTCAGCATTCTAGATCAAAGCATATTGAAATAAAACATCATTTCATTCGTGATCATGTCAATAAGAAAGACGTTGAATTAATCTTCGTTGATACTCAAAATCAACTTGCTGACATTTTCACTAAGCCTCTTGTGGAGGATAGTTTTAATTCAATCAAGGAAAAACTGAGAATCATGAAAAATCCAGAAAATTCTGGTTGAAATCTGCTTCTGCAGAAAACGGAGATCGTTTATCAGTCTCCGTTTCGCGATTCATCATTCTCCGTTCTAGAAAAAGCAACAGTCTGCTTTTCCCTCTCAAAAGTAAAAAAGGCAAATCTTGGCATTTATTACACGTGCCCTTGTGTCTGGTGTTAGAATGCTGACACATACTCTCTCCAATCCCCCAAAATGCTTTTCCCATTTTCCTAGGTACAAAACTCATCATTACTCCACCTTTTTCTCTCCATCCACTCAAGTCAGGAAACTGCTCCTCTTCCCACCTTCTTTTCCCAAAAGCTGGAAATCATCTCTCTTTATCTATATCCACATTCACTGTTCATCTTCTTCATCATCTTCCTCCCAGAAAAACAAAAATGGCTCGAACCAAACAGTCTGCACGAAAAAATGCATCTATCTCTACACCACCCTCTTCATCGTCCTCATACCAATCCAGAGAGCGTTCTCCCTCTCCACCACCTCGCCCTTCACCACCACACTCATCTTCCGCCTCTCCATCTCCTCAAAACAGTCAAGAAGTTCTAAACCTCATGCCTCTGTCTACCTTTCTTCCACCACTATACACTCGACCTACACCAAACTACGGTCAAGTGCCTCCCCATCTTCGCACCAGAATCACCCCCTCCACGCCGCTCCATGCGCGTCCAGTCTGGCATTGGTACATCAAAGTCCATGAACCCTAAACCTTTCTACTTCATCATTTCAGACTCTGAGAGTGATGACTCTTCTGAATCGTGTCCTCCGGTAGAAAAATCTCCAACACAATCTGAACCACAAAGACACCCGATGCCTACAGTACCAACACCTCCACCACAAAATCCACCAACGACTACTAACCTTCGACACCCTCAAAATCGGCTTTCTCTTCTAAACCTTCACACGCAACTCCTCCTCATCAAAAACGGAGATCGTATAAATGACATTGTTTCTCCTTCTCCAAACCAAAAAGAACCACTCTCTCAACCAAAACCACCATCTAAACCCATGAGAAACCAAAAACACAATCACTATTGCTCAGTTCTTGCTCGAAAAATCTCCCAAATCCTCAAGAAAGAAAAACGCTTGCCCCAAAACAAAACCTAAAAACCAGTCAAAAAACAAATTCTCCAAACAAGAACGTTCTCCAACTGCTCCTCCACAAGAACGTTCACCATCACAAGAACATTCTCCAGCTGTCCCTCCACCAAAATCTTCTCCACAAAGACTTCCCAAACGATCTTCTTCCTATATCCACATCCTCTGATTCTGAACCATCCCCCCCAACTAAGAAACCTAAACAGAATGCTCCTCCTCTAATCTCTCCTTGCAAAATCAAAACTCTTCAATGAAAAATGGGCTCAACGCCAGTTGGGGATAGGAAGAATTTTTTGTTTTTGATAATCTGGTTGTGGATGGTAATGCTGTTCAGCACCATGCGGATGCTCTTGGATGGACCTCTTTCTTAAAGATCTCTGAATCCTTTTTCCCAGAAGTCGTTCGTGCTTTCTATTGCAATGCCAAAACCTTGCTGACAAATCTCTTTTTATCTCAAAAATAAAGGGAGTAGAAATCAGATTGACTCCAACATTTTGGTCAACATTCTCCAGCTTCCAACAGAAGGGCCATCACTTTGGTGACAACTGGTATGCAGACAAAACTGATCCCAAGTAAATCTCAGACAACTGGATCAGTAGAAGGAGTTTTGTCTTTACTGATCCAAGGAAATCTCAGACAAAACTCCTACACCAGAACGTTCTCCACCTTCTCCAGAACATTCTCCAGAACATATCCCATCACATCCCACTCTTTTTGCTCAAAACATCTGGCGCTATCCCTTCACATATTCCCTCTTTTTCTCAACCACCTCACTGCCCTACACATGACTTTAGTACTCTCTTATCTAATCCTCTTCTGTCCACCATGTCTCCACTATTTGTTTCACCACAGAAAACCAGTTCTTCCATTTTTGGAATAAGTCAGTTTTTGAACTTTCCCGCTCCTGCTGACCACTCTACCTCATTTGTTGGTCCTCTACCATCTATTTCATCTTCTTTTGCTCTCTCCCATCCTTATCTGCCATGCCTATTCCCTCCAACACAGTTGTCGCTACCTCTTCTCAACCCTCCGCTCACATTCCCTCCACTGACACCTTAGCTGCACCCTCAAACTCTGATATCATGGCCGCTCTCCAGATCATCATGACAAGACAAATTCAGCATGATCAAGAGACTGCTCTACTCAGAACTTGGATGGCTGATCATCTTGCTCCCAAGCTGGGAATTCCACCTCCGCCTCCTCATCCGGTGCCTCCTCCCTCTCAGATCCCTCCTGCTGGAAAATCCTCCTCCTCCGAAGGATCTTCTCCTCCCTAGCATCTTAGGTCTATCCCTTGTGTCTTTTTGAATGACAAAGGGGGAGAATTAAGTTAGATTTTCTTTTATTCTGTTACTGCTATTTATTGTAGTTCTTCCTCTTTTGATGTATCTTTGCCAAAAATTAATGAACTTTTGTTATCTTTAAAGAAATTCTTTCTGATTGCATTTAAATATTTTATTTAATGTTGAAATAACAAATGCACTAATTGAGGGGGAGCTGTTACAGCTCCTTATATTAGAATCAAATTAAAATCTAAAATTAACATGTTTGTCATCATCAAAAAGGGGGAGATTGTTGAGACAAACTCTCTATTTTAAAGTTTGATGAAAATAAACAAAGGTTAATTAAGAATGTTAATTATGATTCTAAATGTTATGTTAATTTAACTTGTGTTCTTGAGTGGTTTTAATTAAGAGCAGAATCAAGCAAATACAAGAAAAGACAACAAGATCATTCTGCATCATAAACAGAGAATGATCCTCAGCTTCACCGAACTATCTATCACAGCATGTTGTTCAAAGTTTATCTACATTGTTAACAAAGAATCTGCTCTGGAATCATGCATATCTAACAAGTACATGGCAAGGAACAAATACAAATAATCCAGACTCAAAAAGGATATTTGATCGCAAAGATCAAAGAGTTTAAACATGGACAAAAGTCATGACGGCTTAAGAACTCCAAAATTCAAATGTCAAGAAAACTTGATCAAACTGGGTATATGACAAGACAAGAACAAAGGAAATACAGAACATTCAAAACGGGATCTCCAGAATGATTATTGAAGCTCAAGAACGTTCAAACTGACAAAACCAAGAACGTTAATCATTCTCCGTTTTCTGCACATCAACAGCAGCCTTGCATCCTCTCTGTTTCAGTCTGCAATTCGCTTCAAATCTTCTCCAACCTCCTCTAGCTACACTCAAGACTCAAGACAGATAATGTACCATCCAAGATCAATGAATAAATGTCAAAGAAAGGACAGAAGTGCTTTCAATGCTAAAACATCAAAAGTCAAAAAGCTGTTTTCAAAGCAGCATTATTTTTATTCTAAAAATAATGTTTTAGTCAAAAAAAGCATGGCCTCTCCAACAGCTATTTCGTACATCTCCAACCTATAAATAGAAGGCCATTATCTCAGTTCTAAGTAAGAAATTCAAGTGCTAAGTAATCAACAATATACAATCACACTTAAGCTTGAAATTCTGCAAAACAGAGGCAACATCACTTTCTGCAATTCGCGAAACAGCCACTGCTGCACATTCACATATCAGCTGCGAAATTGTCATTAGATACTCTGTAAAGAATCTATTCTCAAACAAGAGTTGAGCAATATCAGATTCTGTCAAATTCAATCATTTGTAAAAACTCAAACTATAAGAGTTTCTTTATAGTTTGTTTAAGATTGCTTCCTATCAAGGTTAGATAGGTGTTGTGATTGCTTTCTGGGTGGAAAGTAATTAAGAAAGAAATAGATCAAGGTTGATTTATTCTAGGTGTTGTAAGATTAAGAAGGTTCTTCATTTTAAACACTTAGTGGAAAATCTCACAGTGTGAGGACTGGACGTAACCCACGTTGGGTGAACCAGGATAAATCTTTGTGTGGTATTCTCTTTCCTTTCTCCTTCTTTATTATACTGCGTTAATCATTTGAGATAAAGTATAAACTGTTTTTTCTGCTAATTAAAGAACGTTCTCTTTTTTTATAACATAAACCAAGAACGTTCTCCGTTTTCCGTTTTATAACCAAGATCATTCTTGAGTTATTTTTCTTAAGTTTTAACAAGAATTTTTAAAAGGCATATTTACAATTCAAACCCCCCTTTCTTGTAAATCAACATTGTTACTTCAATTGGCATCAGAGCTCAGTCTCTAAAAAGTTCAAAACACCTAACAAGTGTTAGAGAAAAGATCTAGAAGAATGTCGAAAGCAAAATACATTGTTGAAGGAGGATCCTCAAATCGACCTCCATTCTTTGATGAATCAGACTATTATTTTTGGAAAAACAAAATGCAGTTGTTCTTAAGATCTCAAGACACAGGAATGTGGCGCATCATCACAAATGGAGATTTCGCACCAAGGGTTGATCAAGATGACTCGAATTCTGCTCTAAAAAGGGAAGCAGATTGGACCAACAGAAGATAAAGCTAAGGTACTTCTAAATTCTAAGCTCAATTATTCTTATCATGTGCTTTAAGCAGGGAAGAAAGTGAAAGGGTAGATGAATGCACAACTGCAAAAGAAGTCTGGGATACATTGCAAACTCACCATGAAGGAACAAGCCATGTCAAAGAAACAAGGATAGACATTGGTATAAGGAAATTCGAATTGTTTGAAATGCAAGAAGGAGAAACCATTGATGAAATGTACTCAAGATTCACCACAATAGTAAATGAAATGCGCTCTCTTGGCAAAGCCTATACTGTGCAAGAAAGAGTAAGAAAAATCATGAGGTGTCTCCCAATCATTTGGAGACCAATGGTGACAGCTATAAGCCAAGCCAAGAACTTGAGTCACTACCTCTCTGGAAGAACTAATTGGAACTCTAAGAGCTCATGAGATAGTACTGCAAGAAGACAAACCAGTCAAGAAAGGAAAGGCAATAGCACTGAAAGTCTCTCAAGAAAAAATCACAGTACCAGTTGAAGAGGAATCAGAAGAGAATGAACAAGGAGATGCTGATGAAATCGCGCTTCTCACTAGAAGAATTCAAATAATGATGAGAAGAAGAGATCAAATCAAAAAGGGATTTCAAAACAGAAATCCTAAAACAGAGATTGACAAGAGTCAAGTCACATGCTTTGGTTGCAACAAATTGGGACATTACAAGCAGAATGTCCATCAAACAAAAATCCACCAAAACGATTTCCCTTCAAAAAGAAATCAATGATGGCAACATGGGATGATTCAGAGGAATCAGAAACAGAAGAAGAGGAAGAAGAAGCCAACATATGCTTGATGGCAAAAACAAAGGAAGATGAGGTAATGAATTCTGAACCATGTCATTTATGTCAACAAATGGGAAATGAATTTGATAACTTGCTAAATGATTCAAATCTTCTTATTCAAAAATGTAGTTCTCTGAAAGAATAGTTTTTATAAAGAGAAAGAAGAAAAGGAAAGAAATCAGACTGAAATAATTTGTTAAAAAAGATGATTCAAGAATTGAAAGAAACAAGAGTTTTTGAAAGTGAAGAATGTCAAGAACATTCTGCGCTACAAACGGAGAACGTTCAACTTAAAAATGAAAACGAACTTCTCAAAACTGATTTACTAAACTTCATTAAAGCCACTGAAACTTTTCATAACATCATGGGATCTCAAATAGGAAATTTTTGATAAAGCTGGTCTTGGTTTCAATCAAACTCAAAAAACCAAACTTTATGAAAACTTCTTTGTTCCAGAAAGAAGGGAAGAAAAATGCAAGACTAGATGCTCATATTGAAAAAAACTTGGACATCTAGAATTTGCATGCTACTTCAGGAAAAGGATGAAAAAATCAAAAGAAAGAAGCTTTTTAAACATGAGGATCATCCTGTCAAGATCGTTTCAAAAAAACAGCAAAACGGAGAATGTTCTCCAGTTTGTCCCTCAAACGGAGAAAGTTCAAAATTACAAGCTGAACGCTTCAAAAAATCTGTTAAACCAAAGTTCAACTCTCCTAAATCATATATTGCTAAACCCATTTTCAAAATCAACAACAACACAGCTGTTTACAAAACGAGAATGATATACCACTTAAAAACTAACTCTCAAGGACCCAAACAAAGTGGGTACCTAAAACTGAAATGATATCACCTGCAGGTTGGTTTTCAAAATACAAAGAGAAAGCCTTGGTTCTTGGACAGTGGCTGTTCAAGGCACATGACAGGAGATAGAAATTGTTTCATAACCTTTCAGCAAGAAGGATGGTGGTTCGGTCACATTTGGAAATGATGATCAAGCTCAAAATTAAGGGAAATGGAACAATTGGTAAGACAAACTCTGCTCAAATAAATGATGTCCAATAGTGGAAGGATTGAAACACAATTTATTAAGCATAAGTCAGTTATGCGACAATGGATGCGAAGTCACTTTCAAGCCAAAGTATGTGAAATCAAGATGGCCAAAACTGGAAAAATTTATGTTCTCTGGTAAGCGAAAGAAAAATTTATATGTGTTATATTTGGATGAATTACCTGATGAATCATGCTTTATATCAATCAATAAAGATAAATGGATCTGGCATAAAGGGCTGGACATATCAGCATGAAAACTATTCAAAAATCTCCAAACTTGATCTTGTTAGAGGTTTACCAAAACTTAATTTGAGAAAGACAAAATCTGTGAAGCTTGTGCAAAAGGTAAAGCAAGTCAAGAGTAGCTTTCATACAAAAGATTTGTATCAACAAATAGAACTCTTGAACTACTTCACATATGTTTATTCGGGCCTGTCAAAACAACAAGTCTAGGAGGAATGAAATATGGCTTTGTTATTGTTGATGAATTTCTCAAGATTACATGGGTTCTGTTCTTGAAACAAAAAGATGATGCATTTGAATCATTTAAAACCATTTTGTAAAAGGTGCAGAATGAAAAGGACTCGCAGCACCATCTCTGTAAGGAGTATCATGGAGGAGAATTCATAAATGCCTCATTCAAAAGTTTTTTTGATGAACTTGGTATATCTCACAATCTTTCATGTGCAAGAACTCCACAACAAAATGGAGTTGTTTGAAAGAAAGAATAGAACACTACAAGAAATGGCAAGAACTATTTTAGAAGAATCAAATGTTGAAAGATATTTTTGGGCAGAAGCCATAAACACTTCTTGCTATATCTCTGAATCGTGTATCTATCAAGAAATCATCAACAAAACTCAATACGAAATCTGGAAAAACAGAAAACCAAACATTTCTTACTTTCATATTTTTGGTTGTTACTGTTACATTCTAAACAACAAAGATCTATTGGAAAATTTGAATCAAAATCAGATAAAGCGATCTTTCTTGGATACTCAACTGAATCTAAAGGTATAGAGTGTTCAATTTAAGAAACTAATGTTGTTGAAATTAGTATGCATATATTGTTTGATGAGTTTGATGATCTAGATATAAGTAAAAAGGATGAGGAAGAAGAAACTCAAAATGAAACACAGCAGGAAACAAGTATGCAGAAAACAGAGATTGATAAAACAATCTCCGTTTCATTCTCCACCAAAAAGCTGGAAAACTATTGGAGATCATCCTCAAACTCAGATCATTGGAGACACAGCTGATGGAATCCGAACCAGAAGATCATTCCAAAAATGATACGACAGCATGGCAATGATATCTCCAGATTGAACCAAAGTCATCAAAGATGCTATTACTGGATCAATCCCTGGATTAACGCCATGAAGGAAGAACTACTACAGTTTGAGAAAAATGAAGTTTGACTTCTAGTACCAGATCCTTAGATCAAACTGTTATTTGGCAACTCGATGGGTATTCCAGAAACAAGCTTGATGAAGAAGGTAAGGTCGTGAGAAACAAAGCACAGATTAGTAGAGCTCAAGGCTACAATCAACAAGAAGGTATAGACTTATGATGAAAACTTTTGCTCCAGTTGCAAGGTTAGAAGCTATTCGAATACTTCTTGCATTATGCATCCAATAACTCATCAAACTGTTTCAAATGGATGTAAAAAGTGCTTTCTTAAATGGTTTTTAAATGAACAAGTGTACAGTATAAACACCCCCAGTTTTGAAAAACCAAAGCAAAACCAATCAATGTTTTCAAACTTACCAAAGCCCTTTTGGCTTAAAACAAGCACCAAGGGCGTGGTAACGAAAGAATGAATTCATTTCTGTATCGAGAACAATTTTCAAAGAGGAAAAAT
>PGTU02007969.1:0-13053 GCA_002896215.2 Cicer echinospermum
TCCAAATTGATTCCATATCAAACGTGATGACTCTTCATCATATGCATATTTTTCATTATTTTTAGTCTTATCTATCTTTAATCATTAGTTAATTTAAGGATTTATTTGACATATGTTGTTTATTTAGTTCTTTAATTTAATAAAATGTTTATGTTCTGATTTCCTTTATTAAGTAGAGATTATTCGTAGTTTTGCGTTGTTTCTTTGTTTTAGTGTAGTGCTGAATTTTGGTGAGAAATCAACATGACCTATGTGGAGTATTTCAGCCATATGGGAGTTTTAGATGTCCCATTGGAGTCAAACCAAGTGCAAAGGAAAACTACGAACCATAGGTACAACTTTCATGAAGAAACCGAAACCAAATTGAGACTCTAAAGTGGAGAAAAATGCAGTATACATCAGACAACAAAGGTTGTGCACCTGAAGCGCAAAAATCTGCGTCTGGGGCGCATTTCGGCCTTCCTGACTCTGTCTACTTGTGCCTGAAGTGAAAATTCCGAACCTGGGGTGCGTGGCACACGGCGGAATGTATAAAAACGCATTTTTATCACTTTTTAGAGATCTTTTTTATGATTGGAAAGTTGGGTGACTTGTGTCTTAGTAGAGAAACTCAAAGACGGCAATTTCTAACACCATTGGAGCAGTTTTATCAAGAATCATTCATGAATCTTTCTTGTAATTATTCTCTAATCCCTATCTTTTCTATCTCTATCATGAGTAACTAAACCCTATTTGTTAGGGATAAGTGTAACAAGATGAAACCCTTATTTTTTTGATTTGATTTCTAGTTATATGAATGAGTTTATTGAATTATTTTTCTCATATATGTGCTTAATGCTTTTTATTGCTTGATCAACTTTAAAGGGTTCTACGATTCGTATTTTGAAACGAGAGTGAACTTTACGAATGCTTGATATGAGAAATTCATGATATTGTAGTCTAGGGAGAGATGGAGGTCATGAAACCAATTAAATTTGTTGCAAAGGTTGCAATTTGAAAAGAGAACTCTTGTACTGTAAAGCTTAATTCTAATCTTAAATCCACTAAGGAATTATGGGTTACTTTGGAATTAAAGGTTTTGTCACTAAGACATTAGGGCAAAAAAATAAATAAAGAGAATTCAGTAATAATTCAATAAACGAATTCAGTAACTAGGATCAAATTAGACACCAAGGTTGGATTCGAAGTGAAACTCATCCCCGACATTTTCCTATTATAAATGATCGATTTTATTACCATTACTAGTTTTAAATATTATTTCAATAAAATCGGAAACTTTTTGTTCAATTTTTATAATTAAATATAATTCAATAGTAAAACGCAATTCTTGAGTTCGACACTCGGTACCACCATTTTAATTATTACTTACAACGATTCAGTACACTTACTGAAATATTATCAATACACATATCAAAGAATTGGTAGAACACTTTGAGCATAATACTTTTCACCATTTTCCTCGAGAAGGAAATCAATTGGTCAACGCTTTGGCCACATTGTCATCAATGTACAAAACAAGTGTCAGTCAGGATGTGCCGGTCATAAAAATTCAACAAAAGGATAAGTTAGCATATTGCTTATCGATACAAGAAGAGTATGATGACAAACCATGGTTTTATGATATCAAATCATATGTTAATAATAAGGAATATCCATTGGGTATTTCAGAGAATGACAAAAGGGTTTTAAGGAGGTTGTCAATGAATTTCTTCTTAAATGGTGATGTGCTTTATAAGAGAAATCATGATATGGTTCTCCTCATATGTGTGGATAAAGCAG
This sequence comes from Cicer echinospermum, assembly GCA_002896215.2. Classification (NCBI taxonomy): domain Eukaryota; kingdom Viridiplantae; phylum Streptophyta; class Magnoliopsida; order Fabales; family Fabaceae; genus Cicer; species Cicer echinospermum. Next base: position 1,780 of record PGTU02007969.1, read on the forward strand.
AAGCAGAGAAAATTATTCAAGAGTTTCACGAAGGTTCTTTTGGAACTCATGCAAATAGACACACAATGGCAAGAAAAATCTTAAGGGATGGCTACTATTGGTTGACCATGGAGTTCGATTGCTTTAGTTACGTAAAGAAATGTCATAAATGTCAAATCTATGCTGATAAAGTACATGTACTGCCCACCTTTTTGAACGTTTTAACATCATCATGGTCATTTTCAATGTGGGCGAGTGGATGATTAATTGCGCTCATCGAGGCCTAAAGCTTCAAGATGGGCACCGATTTATCCTGTAAGCTAATTGATTGATTTCACAAGATGGATTTGAAGTCGCTTCTTACTGCGAAGTGACGAGAAGTGTTGGTTGTCAGATTCATCAAGGAGAATTGATTATCGATATTTGGTTTGCCAAATAAGATATCATAGATAATTGCGACTAATCTGAATAACAAAATTGATGAAGAGTTGTGATGATAGTTTTTAAAATTCCGAGCACCATAATTCTTCATCCTATCTTTCTGAAAAAGATGCGGCTGTGAAACAAACAAATAAGAATATCAAGAAGATCATACAAAAGATGATGGAGACATATAAGATTGACATGAAATTCTTCCCTTTGCATTACATGGCTATAGAACCTCTTTTCGCACCTCAATAGGGCATCTCCTTTCTAATTCGTGTATGGAATGGAAACGGTATTTCTCATTGAAGTTGAAATTCCTTCGATCAGAGTCTTGATGGAAACAAAACTAGAAGAGGCAGGTTGGGTTCAATCATGATATGACCAATTAAATCTCATAGAAGAAAAAAAAATATAGCTATGTGCCATGGCCAGCTATATCAAAAAAAGACTTAAAAAACCATACGAGAAAAAGTTCGTCCTCGAGAGTTTCAAGAAGGGGACTTAGTGTTTAAAGAAAATATTGTCCATAAAAAAGATTCTCGTTGAAAATGGACCCCGAATTACGAGGGACCATATTGTTGTGAAAAAATCTTTTTTTGGGGAGCTCTAATACTAGCATAAATGGATGGAGAGGAATTTCCACTCCTAGGAAATTCAGATGCAGTCAAAAAATATTATGCTTGAAAAAAAAATTAAAAATTATTGAAAAATGGGTTCGATAGATTGAAAACCTTAAAAGGCGACTTAGGCAAAACATTAAAAGCATCCCAATGGATTGAAAACTTGGAAGAGCGGTCCATGCAAAAATAAGGGATGAAAAATAAAAATAAAAATCAATCGCTTCAAACTTGGACAATTATTATTCTTGGAAGCCTGACTAATCTGAGTCCTAAGTTACAAGAATAACTAGCATTTGTTATGCCTTCAACAAAAGCTAAACACACTCGCTTCCCACATTGTAACCTCTGCCTTAATTGTATTGTTTTCAATGGTAACGAATGACTCTACGTTACACTCTTTCTAAACTAATCCAGTTTCATTTTGACTGTTCTAGGTTTTAAAATGTTATTTTATGATAATAAATGTTGGAATTGAAATATGTGAAAGTATAAAATATTTTAAGTATTTGACACTTGAAAATATATACACGAGAACTCGGTTTGATTCTCAAAGTATATGATGTGTAATAAAAATAAAGGAGAGTAATCATTTTAAACAATTGGCTTTGATTCGCTCAAAAAAGTGGTCATACGATAAGTACGAAGAGTCATTAAGCGGAAACAATTTTTTTTTTTTTTCATTCGTTGAATCTTGGGGCGTAGAAGGCATAAGGATCGGGAATCAAAGAAAATTTTGTAACTATTGCTAAAATGTCATACCATTTAGGACTTATAAATGGGAGCAACTTATCAAAGAATGATGAACAAAATCTTTCGAAACCAAATTTGGAAAATTTGGAAGTATACATGGACGACATGATAACCAAAACCAAGTTAAGAATTTGACCACGTGACTCATCTAAAAGAAGTTTCAACGAGGTCCAGAAATATAAGATGAAACTAAATCTTGAGAAATGTATTTAAGTGTCAAAGCGGAAAGTTTTAGGTTTTTACCTCTATGAAATAGGGATAAAAGCAAACCCCTAAAAATGTCAAGCAATTATTAAAATGACTAGTCCGGTATCAAAAGGACATACATAATCTTAACGGTACAATGGGCAACGCTATCCCAATTCATCACAAGTTCTACTCACCACAACATTACCTTTTTACAAGCTCCTGGAAAAAAAAAAGTCGAATTCAAATGATGACAGAATGTTGAGACCTCCCTACATAAAGCTACATATCACATTATCATAGCCACCCGTGTTGGCCCGTCCAGACCTAGGGGAAACTTTGTTAGTCTACCTAGCCGTTAATGTTGAAGTCGTAAGTGTCGCATTAATCGGGGAAACTAACAAAGAACAACAACTAATATATTTTGTCAGCAAAAGCATTGCAAGGGCCATAGATCCTTTATCAGAAAATCGAGAAAGTCATGATAGCATTGATACTGGATGCCTGAAAGTTAAGACAATATTTCCTCGTTCATCCTATTACGATACAAAGGGATTTACCCATTAAGCATATCTTGTTTCGACCCGACCCTATTAAGCGTGACAAGAAAGTGATTGCATATGCCTCTGATAATCACATCAAGCATCTGATCATCTAACTAAATTTATTATGTTTCCTCTAACGAAGTCAACACTTTGGAGAAAGTCAACGCTTGAAGAATTCAACAGCTCTGATGAAAGTCGATGCTACAAAGAAGACAAAGATTTGTGCATCCTCTAATAATCACCCTAAATATGTTTTGTTTGATGATGGTCTATGAGACATGCTCTAATTAACGTATCATCTGGCTTCCTTGTCTTCATGCCAATATACACAAAATTATTGATAATGATTCGTTTCAAAAATGCTGAAAGAATTGATATAGGACTCGTTTTGAAACTTCATGTTATGCTGATATTTTGAATATTTGAGTCAAATATCAGAAAACTATATAGATTGTTTTCACGTTTGTTGTTATGTAATCTAGAGATTTGAAGGCATAAATGTTATAACATGGAAAAGAGAGAAAGAGAATAAAAGAATATGTACTTATTTTACTTTATAACTTTTTTTTTGCATAAATTTTATTTATTTATTTAATTTTAGTAAATTAAATTTGTTTCACTTTTTAAATTATGTTTATTAACTTAAGTAAAAATATTTATTTTTAAAGACCGCATGAAATTCAACTAAATATAAATAATCTTACTTCAATTTATTTGTTCCGAAAATTCATATGCACATAGTTAAATCAAATATCGAAAGTGGATAATTTAAGATTTTGAAATTCTCTCAATTTAAACATCCTTTTAATCTCTCTCAATAAAAGTATATATCATAGAGATAATGCCATTTAAATTTCACACCAATTAAAAAATATTTTTATATATTATTGAGATACATCAATAGTAAAAGTTTTATGTATTTAATTAATTATTGTTATCTTCATAAATCTTAATAATATATCAAATAATTTTAAATTTTCTTATAATATTTTACATATATGATCTAAATAATACAAATTTTAAATAAAAAAAATAAATTTAAAAGAAATATAAGCTATCAGAAAAAATTGAAGGAGATTTAGATCGAGAGAATCGAATAATCCAAATTCATAACTTAATAATAAGGGACGAAAATTAATGTTTTTTTTCTCTCTCTCGTATCTACTAAAACCAAAATATGTGTATATTGCATACACTAAAATAATAAGGTTTAATTGCAGTTTTAGTACCTCTGTAATTATCATTTACGAAATTGATCTCTTTTATTTAAAAGTCGACAATTTTACTTCATCTCTCAGAATTTTTAACTAAAAAAATCACTCCCTTTTTTTTTTATTCGCCAAATGCCCTACTCTGAAACAATATTCCCTAAATGCCCTACTTTTTCGTTCCTTCAGGAAGTCGTTCCCTGGGGAGCGACCTCCTGAAGAGGAATTTTTTTATGCTAATAGGGGTCGTTTCCTGGGGAAGCGACCTCCCGACTGGGTTGGTTTTTTGTTTGTTTGTTATATTTTAAGTTAGTTTATCTATTAGAATTATTAATTTAATTATTTAAAAAATAAAATACTAATATTAAATTACATAAGTATAGTAATTAAATTTATAAATAAAATTTATATTTTATTATTATTATTATATTATCATTATCATTATTATATTATTATTATTATAATAAATAATATTATAGGTATATTATTTTAATTATATTATATTATTATTATTATCATTATCATATTTTATTTTATTATTATATCATTATCATTTATCATATTTTAATTTGTTATTATTTAATAATAAACTATTATACTTTATTTAAAAATTTTTTACTAATGATTAAATATATACTTTTATTTATTATAAATTTTCAAAAAAAAAATAAAATAAATGATATTTAAAAGTTAAATAATAATAACAATTAAATGAAAAGAAATTGATATTCATAACTTGAAAATGAAATGAAATACATTAAATTAATAATAAAAAAGTACATCAATCAAATTTGAAAAAACAAAATACATTAAATTTATATCAATGATGTCCACCTAAATGACCCCCAGTTCCACATGTACGATGTCGCCAAACTCGTCTAGCTCTCTGAACAAGTTGCGGTTCTTCCGGTTCATCGTCATTTTGATCATTTTCTTCAATGTAAGCTGTAGATGGATTAGAACCACTGCCACCTGGTTCCATTACATTTTGGGATTGTTGATTATACATTGAATCAAATACAGCATATGCCGACTCAGGAGTTGTGCACTGAGTTCCAAACAAATTATAGAGAAGCCCATCTTCTGTCGGATAACCGGGTGTTGGTATTTCTGGCATCGACGGAACGTAATACTGAGATGGTGGTGGATCATAAAATGGAACTTCAGTAGCGACGTGTATATGAGGTGATGATGAAGACGGTCCTGTGTATTGGTGTTGTGGGGTTGATTGGGAGGTCGATTGCACACGAGGATATGACGGCGGTTGTAAACGGGGATCACGAAGATATTGTTCTACAGATATAAACAATTTGGTGTGTTGTCTAAACCAAATCATATATTATGTGCTATGACATAAAACACCTTGTACGATGTTACCTTGCAACACGTAATTATGGCGCTCATTCCAATGGTTTATTTCTTCCCTCCAAACCCAAGTCCAATTATCATCAATCCCACGCCTCATGTCGACCTCGTGATACGATTTCATGTCCTCTGGTGGTTGTGGTATTTGTTGATGTAAACCAAACTGGAGTGTGACCCTATCTGTATGATATTTTTCAACAATATGATAACAGAGTAGATAAGTACATGCACTCCAAGTGGCCCTATCTTCTTCTGAAACTTCATGTTGGAACCCGAGATAAGGTCTCCAATAAAACTGACATGTAAAAAATAAGCTAAAGTAATTATAACAAGTATAAATAATAAAATATTTAAAAAAATTCAAATAAATGTGATTTAATATATTACTTCCTCAACCATCATGTGATCAATTGTTTTTCGATATCCTTCTACGTCGTTATGAGGAACTTTAGCAAAATTTAGACCACCAGAATTAAACCTGTCGAATATAATAAAAATAAAAATGTAATAAAATTATTAATATGGTAAGCAATTGGTTTTTTTTAAAAAAATATAAAAATAATATAGTTACCTCTGTGCAAGTGGAAATATCCATGGTTTGGGAGATTCAGGAGCGACACAAGACAAACGATACCATGCCCAGTTTTGCAACAATAATGCGCATCCTCCATAGATAATTACACCAGGTTTCGTTGCAAGGCCACATAATCTCTATAAAGTGTAGCTAAAACAGCTGAACCCCAACTATATTGGGATACTTTGTTTTAAATCTCCTATAGTGAAAGATATTTTAGATGTAACACGTTGTTGGATTTGTCAGGCATTCAATAACCCTCCGATTCATACGTAGATGTATGCCTCGACATGATGCTTGTTTTTCTAATTCAGATGCATTTCACCAACATCGTCAAATGTATCCTTAAGCACTTTAATTTAATAGAATTACCTTTTGTTGCTTCCATCGGGTGGGGATAACTCTCTAAGTTAATCTTGACAGATTTGTTTTACTTGCACAAATGGAACCACTAACAGGTAAACCGGAAACGTTTAATCCTAAAATGTAATAACATCTTCCAAAGTTATTGTGCAGCTCCACCTATTGGGAAGATTAAATGTTGAGTTTCAGGTCTCCATCTTCAACCTAGTAGTGATGAGACCGACATCTATCTTATAGTTTCCGAGTTTTACCACTTCACCAAAGCCAGCCGCATGTAAATATGGTAATATGCAATCATTTGGTTTTTTTGTTACATGACCTTGACATTTGATTTTATCCTTTAAGGGAGACTAAATAAATAAAAAAATTAAATAAAATCAGAATAAATAAAAATAAAATTAAAAAAATAAAAATTCAGGAATAAATAAATAAATAATCATATAATGGGACTAATTACATAAAATAAATAAAAAATTCAGAATAAATTAAATAAAATAATCAATATAATGAGGACTAATAAAATAAAATAAATTAATAAAAATTTAGATAAATAAATAAAATAATCATTTAATGAGACATAAATAAATAAAATAAAATAAATAAAAAATCAGAATAAAATAAAATAATAACCAATTAATGACACTAATAATTAAAATAAAATAAAATTAAATAAAATTCGAATAAATAGATATTAAAATAACCAATTAATGGCACTTAATTATAAAAAATAAAATAAATAAAAAATTCAGAATAAATAATAAAATAATCATTTAATTGAGACTATTTAAATAAATAAATAAATAAATAAAATTCAGAATAAATAAAATAAAATAACCAATTAATGACACTATTAAATAAATAAAATAAAATAATAAAACAGAATAATAAATAAAATAACAATTAATTGACACTAATTTAAATAAATTAAATAAATAAATAAAAAATTCAGAATTAATAAAATAAAATAATCAATTACATGAACTAATTAAATAAATAAATAAATAAATAAAAAATTTAGATAAATAAAATAAATTATCATTAATGAGACTAATTAAATAAATTAAAATAATAAAAATAATTCAGAATAAATTATAAAATTTAAATAACCAATTAATGACACTAATTAAATAAATAAAATAAAATAAAATAAATAACAAATTCAGAATAGATAAAATAAAACAATTAATAAAATAAAATAATTATAAGATACTTACAAATGTTTGAATATATTGATTTCAGCCGGTGATTGTAGTAGTTCCATAATAAAGAAAGTGAGAAGATGAATGTATGAGTGAAAGATGCAGAGAAAGTGAAGATGTTTGTGAGTAAAATCTGAGGAAGGAAGTGAAGATGTGTGAGTAGAATTATGAGGGAGGAAGTATTTATAATAGTCGTTTCCTCAAGGGAACGATTCTCTCACACGGTCAAGACTTCAGTAGGAAGTCGCTTCCCAGGCCACGACTTCAGTAGGAAGTCGCTTCCCCATGTCACGACTTCATCAGGAAGTCGCTTCCCCAGGCCACGACTTCTTCAAGAGGTCGCTTCCCCAGGCCACGGCACCATCAGGCACGCCATTCCACTTAATCTCGTCCGTTGAATAAATGTTATCAACGGATGTAAATCATCTTATGCAAGGCAATCCTTGTAATATAGTTCAACCAATTAGAAGTTTCTATTCAATATAATCTTGGCCATTGATAAAATTTTATCAACGGATCTAAATCATCTATGCAAGACAATCCTGTGTGATATAAGTTTAACCAATTAGATGATTCTATTCAATATTTAATCTTGTCCATTGAATAAATTTATCACGGATCTAAATCATCTATGGAAGGCAATCCTTGTGATATAGTTTCAACAATTAGATGATTCTAATCAATTTTCAATGTTGAAAAAGTTCATAAATAGACTATCTCACCACACCTTCTATCTCATCATACCTTCTCACCACACCTTCTATCCACCATACCTTCTCACCACACCTTCTATCTCACCATACCTTCTCATCATTTTATCATGCTGCTCACAAGTAATTTGTATTGTTTATTTACAATGGTTCATTGTTGATGGAGTTGAAGGAAAACATTTGTAAGTGACTATAAAAAGGCGTTTTCAAAGTACATTCGGGAAGCAACCTTGCTCGTCTAGAGAATGTCATTAGAAAAAAATTACAGCTCGGTGACAACGTCACAGATAAGTGATATAGTTTATCGACACCTCGTGTTCTTTGGTGAAAATACAACAAGGTTTTGACTCATGAAGATTTGCGACGATGAAGGATGTTGAGTTGATGTTTGATGTTATGCACAGTGGTCACAACTCGGCACCATCGAGTTATATGTTACCTTTGAGTCGCTCCTCCATCAACAAACATTGATCAACCATCAACATCAAACATACCTTATCAATCCGACTTATATCTCCATCGCAACACTATGAACCATCACAACATTAATCCTCCGTCACAACACTATCCTCCATCACAACACTACGAACCATATTCTACCAATTAGGAACAAACTCGTTCAGAAAGTTTCACTCCATCATCAATCTCTCCAACAAGTCCACAATGCGATCTTCCCCTTAGTGTCTTACATAGTATCAACGAGGAAGATTTCAGTGATTATAGTGAAAGAGGATGAACATACTTCGATAATCATCTGATAATTCTGTCGATGACATGATGGTGACGAAGATATGGAAGCAGAAGATCAACCTATTCTACCTGATTTCGATCCACCATCTCACCTGAAGAGCATCAATTTAGATACTCAACAGAATCAAGTGAATTTGATCTACTTGCTCATTAACGAAGTCCAACAGTAGATGGAACTCTTGCGGTTGGAATGAAGTTCAGAACAAAGATGAATGCATACATCAATCAAGCGCTACCACATAAAACAATCATATGAAATTTTTGTGTACAAAAGTCAGATTTTAAAAGGGTATGTCATTATTGTTCAGATCGCAAATGTTTGTTTAGAGTAAAGAGCTCAAAACGCCAAAAAAAAGTGAAATGTGGGTTATTGGTAAATTGAATGTGCCTCATACAATGCACAAATTCTGTATTGTCACAAGATCATACGAAGCTCGATTCTAATATGAAATGTCAAGCATAATGCAAGTTGTGAAAGTGGATCCTTCAATCAATAGTGAAGGTAATTGTTGCTGTCAGATTCGGTCTTTACTAACTACACAGTTAGTTTATAAAAAGGCCTGGATAGGGAAAGAATAAAGCGATCGATACAATTTATGACAACTGGGAAGAGTCTTACAATCACTCCCACAATGGTTGTTGGTTATGAAAAACGTTTGCTCCAGGAACTAAAATAAGAAATGGAAACCATCCCAGCTATATCATGAGAATGTTTGATAAAATGGGATAACGATTTTCAAGACTATTTTGGCTTTCCGTTCCGTGTATATCTGCGTTTAAATTCTGCAAACCATAGGTAACAAGGTTGATGGGACTTGGCTGTACACAAAGTCAAAAGGAACTCTATTGGTAGCAGTTGCACAAGATGGGAACGACAACGTAATTCCTATTGCCTATGCTATTGTGGCAGGTGAGACAAAAGAAGGTTGGAGTTTCTTTTTGAGAAATTTGAGAAAATTTGTCACTCCACAAGCCCAACATTTGTTTGATTTCCGATAGACATGAATCTATTAAGAGTGCTTATAATAATCCAAATAATGGTGGGCAAGATCCTCCGTCAAAGCATAATGTTCTGCGTCCGACATATTGCAACAAATTTTACAGGGAATTTAAAGACAATGCTTAGAAAAAAGTTATTTCTATGGGTAATAGTTTCATTCTTAATTTTTATAATTTTCTTAATTTTTAATATTTTATCTCAATTTATATAATTGTCTACTGTTTTAAATACAGTTACTCTATCAACGAGCCTACATATCGATACTACCGTAGAGAAATCGCATGCTAAATCCGGATGCTTTGAAATGGTTAGACACATACCTCGACAAGATTGGATTCCAAGCATTCGATGGAGGTAGTCGTTGGGGTCAGATGACAACCAACCTTGTGGAGTCAATCAACGCTATTAAAGGCCCGCGCAACCTTCCCATCACTTGCTTTGGTGAATCAACTTATTTTAAAACAGGACACTATTTGCAACCATGGGAAAAACAACACGCATCAATTTTAGCTCTGGTCAGGTATACACAAAACCTTGCATAGATTTTATGAATTGGAAATAAGTAAATCCAATAGTCATAGGGTGGATAGTTTTGATCGAGCAACCATACTTTCATGGTGCACGAGACAGTGGTTCAAGAGAAGGGGGACCAAGTTTGGTCATTTCAGTGTAAACCTTTTTAAACAAGCGGTGCGATTGATGGATATATCAAGCTAAACATATGCCTTGTTCACATGTCATAGCATCATGCTCTAGCATAAAAGTATAAATTATTGGAGCCTTATACCTGATGTGTATAAAGTGGAAACCGTATTAAAAGTCTATGATGAAGTGTTCCAACCCATACCAAACCAAGGATATTGGCCACAATATGAAGGTGTTAAGGTGTGTCACAATCCACTAATGCGGAGAGTCGCGAAAGGTCGTCCAAAGAGCAAACGCATTAGAACAGAAATGGACAGTAAAGAAAGAGAACCAAGAAAATGCGGTTTATGTCGGGTCTCTGGTCATACTAGAAAACATTGTCCAAACGCTGCTGGCACATCTACTCAAATTTGATTGATGTACTTTTTTATTATTAATTTAATGTATTTCATTTCGTTTTCAAGTTATCAATATCAATTTCTTTTCATTTAATTGTTATTATTATTTAATTTTTAATATCATTTTAAGTATAATAATTTTTAATTAAAAGTATAATAGTTATTTATTATAATAATAACAATAATTAAAATATAACATTTATTAATAATTAATTATTAACGTATTTTTAATTAATTATTAGTATTTTTATTTTTTAAATAATTAAATTAATAATTTAATGTATTTCATTTTATTTTCATGTTATCAATATAAATTTCTTTTCATTTAATTGTTATCATTATTTAATTTTTATTATCATTTAATTTATTTATTTAATCACTTTAATTATAATAATTTTTAATTATACCTATAATAATAATAATAATAATAATAATAATAATTAAAATATAAATTTTATTTATAATTTATTACTATACTTTATTGTAATTTAATATTAGTATTTTATTTTTTAAATAATTAAATTAATAATTCTAATAATAAACTAACTTTAAAATA
>PGTU02007972.1:0-10182 GCA_002896215.2 Cicer echinospermum
TAAGTTCTTGTTAGGGATACAAATTCAGAAAAATCACAAGGGTAATATACAAATTAGCTTTCTTAAGGAAGTATAAGATGATGATTTGCAAAACTTATGGCTACACAATGCATCCTAACTAAGTTCACCTGCAAGAGATGATTCAAACGAAAAAATTGACAATTAAAATAGGTTCTAGATCCGACATTTCAATCTATTATGATAACACTTATGTCATTTGTCTAATCGAAAACCCTATCTTACATTCTAGAGCTAACGCATAAAGATCAAACACCATTTCATTATGTACTTTGTTCAAAAAGGCTACTAAATATCAGTTTGTAGACACTGAACGCCAATCGGCAGACATATTCAACAAACCACAACTTGAAGATAGTTTGACTTCTTCAAAGAAAAAACCTAACCTAACCTTACCGTCATAATTGACTGATTTATGACAATCAAATAGTTTTGTTTAGATTAGTTTTATATTTTCTTGTAATTATGGTATTCATGTTATTCAACACAACAAAAAAAGAGGAAAAAAAAGAGAGAAAAAACGATAAAATAAAATCAAAAAGGGAGAAATATATTCGATAAAGTGGGGAGAGAATGATACTTAGACTTAGGTGGAAACCTAAGATAGAAGGAGTCAAAGAAATACATAGAAAAGTGTTATAAAAAGACAAAGTTTTGTCATATTTAAAAGTGGAAGACTTTGGAAACAAGTTCATTTTTATACTTAGAGTTTTTATGATTCATAAAATTATTTTATGAGAAAAAATATATTTGCTCAAAAGTATGAAAGAGACATGTTCAAAATTTATAGAAGATTTGAAAAAAGGTGTTAAAGCAAATTATCTACCACAAAATATAACAATAATCAATCTAAAGATTTTATAAACGTAATCTGAACAAAATACTTTCAAAAATGGCCATTGAAAAATATTATAATGAAAAGTAATAGTAAACGAAAGACTATTTTGATGGTAGCATTTCATTTCATTGATTTTTGCTATTTTAAAATTATTAAAAATTCGACGGTTACACTATTTAAAAACCTAAAATAATATTTCTTAATTTTAAAATAAGTTAAAAATCTAACGTAACACCAAGGAGCTGACACATCTATACTTTACCAAAATTAACTTCATTATAAAATTAAATAAGGTTAGGGCAGAAAATTGAATCCCTTAAAATGGTGAGAAGGGGAGTGGATTTTCAAAGTCAATGGGAATTTTTGTATATGGCAAAACCTCTTACAATTAATAATTTTGTATATTTATTAATCCAAGTAACTTTAAGAACCAAACTAAGTTCGAAATATCCCTTAAATCAGCCATCTGTTAAGTATATTTTCATCTTAATCTGATTAATGTCCAAGCTATTTGATTATTAAAGTTTTCTTATAAATTAGTTGATTAATTTTATTGTTAATTGATTAGCAACATTATATAATTGATTAATGTTCCGAAACCTATTTGATTAATAAAGTTTTTGTTATATATATAATATATATATACTATATATATATATATATATGGAGTTTATCCGGTAAAACTAATAGTCTATTATGATAAATGAGAACTATTAATAATAAACCATTAGATTTAATTAACGCATAAGATTAAATTATCCACTAAAGATGTTATTTTGTTATATCATTCATTCAATAACTCTGGAAACTATATGGGGGCGGCTTTAATTTTTCTAAGTTTATTTTCTTTCTATTGTGTGTGTTATAATTTTCCAAATTTATATGGTTAAAATTAATTTGTATATTTTATATTATTATCATTATTATTTACTTGAAATCGAATTCAAAAATTCAAAAGTGAAAATAGAAAGAAAATTGGGTATATAGAAGGGTCACGAGAAAATTTTTCTTTATTGAAATTTCCTTACTTTATTATATACAATAAGGGATTGGAATAGGCCAAGCCAGACAGCTTTGAAAGGCCTAAATCTGGCATACGATTAATTTTTTTAGGCCTAATTCTGGCCATACATCCTTATACCCTAAAAAATGATTTTTAATTTAAAAAAATATATATTCTTTTTCCTGAACAAACGCACTCATTATTACCTCTCAAACAAATAATAAAAAATAACACTAATAAATAATAAATATATATAGGCCGACGTATCAAATCCTAATAGGTGTTTTTATAAGTCTGAGTCTAAACTTATTTAAATAAATAAGCTTTAAAAATAACATGAGTCTAACATTTTTATTAAATAAGTCATGTCAGGCCATGCCATCTTGACGGACGGCTTAGCCTATTCTCATCCCTATATACAATACATCTTATTTATTTTATAAAATATTACATTTTGTTAGTCCATATTAATTTAATTATTTTCTAACAAAAATTACCATATAAAACCTTCTTAAAATAAATGAATATAATTTTATTATTATTTTAATTATTATTACAATTGAAATTTAAAAAATTTAAAAAATTGATGGATATTAATTTACATGTGTACAAAGGCGCCACTTGAAAATTATCTTTATTATAATTTTTGCTTTATCATAGATAATAGATATGTATTCATACTTTAAAATATTTCAAATGTTGAATTCTAGTTTTCTTTTTTGTTTTTTGAAAATTAAAAATGTTGACTCTTTCTGATATAAGGAGTAAACATAAATACTTTATTTATTTGCAATTACTATTAAATAATCTTTTTCATTCGTTTTTTTTTATATAAAGTGTTGATTTTTATTTTATCAGAGATATCATAGAGTTGAACAACAAGAATAAATCATAATATTGCTATTGATATTGAAACTATTTCAAATGGCTAAGTTTTCCGCCTTGCTAATTATCGTGCTTGCCTTTATTGTTCAGGTATACAAATTTATATATCAAATTTTGTAGCATATATGTGATGACAGTATTCATTAGATTAACTTAACAAATTTAAAATTTTGCCATGTTAATTGATTCTATAAAAATCAATTATCATTGATTTAGATCGGTATTCTTAATTTTAGATATTATCTCGAGATCTAAATATATGATCTAATTTCCGAAGCATTTTTTTTTCAAATTGTATGTTTTAAAATTATATATTATAATTTATTTCTTAACTAAGACTTTGTCTCTCAATTATTTTAACATTTTCTTCACATGACACTAATCTTTTATAGATCCTTATTTAAAATATAGTTCAATGCTATGTATTTTTTTTTTATTAATGTGTTTTATTTTCACAGTTATACCTATGACAAATGGTGCAACATGCCATCAAATACATGTCTTGTTACGGACAATCAAAGTACATGCTACTTGCTAGCATGCAGACAATGGTGCATTGCTAAATATAATGGCCAAGGAACATGCGTTGCAGGAACCCCTTCATCACCTTTAAGATGTAGTTGCACATATAAGTGTTGATTCTAGAACAAAAAAATATGATAGTTGCTCTATTTTAAATGCAAAAGCATTTACCAAAATAAATTAATAAATTTGCGACACTTACATTTTGGTTTAAAAAAGTGTATTAAATAATTGTTATACTTTATTGTATTTAAAATAAACAAAATAAAACATGAGAGATTGTTTTAATGTAATTTTGATTAATAATCTTGATTATAAAATATATATATATATATATATATATATATATATATATATATATTTTATTCTTTCAATAAATGTAGGAGAGTTGTATAGACTAAAAACTGACAATAAAATTAACTGACATAAAACACTCTGAAAAAGCAAGAAAATAATAAAACACTCTTCAATAGGCAAACAGTATAAGGCACATTGTGATAAACAAATATATAATTAAAAAACATGCTCAGGAGAAATAGTTATTTGTCGGTAGGGGTAGTAGAAACACATAAAATCAAAAGGTAGACGAGAAATAGTCAACTACATGAATTTCACTCAAAACAAACATATAAAGGAATGTGCGCTCCTGAATCAAACAATAATCTTTTATTCTTAATAAAACTCATATCTTTGATAAACCATCTGACTCTTTCACCTCTTCTCATTAGAATGTAAAGACTCTCCCTTATTTTTGTGGACTAGATTGGCATTGCCCCTAACTCTTGCAACATCTATCAAAATGTCAATCCTTTCCACATTTCAAACATGTAATTCATACGGTAGGACATGATTGATCTCCATGATTGAATCCACACTTCTCACATCCCTTATTCTTATTAATTGAAGCTTGTCCTTCCAAATTGTTTGTATTGGGCGAAAAATTCTTCTAAAACTTATTGTCCTTATTGTGGAACTTCTTTCCACCATAGTTAAACTTCTCCTTCGGCTTCTTAACTTCCAATGTTTACATATTTTTCTCTGCCACCTTTGACTTGTTTACCAAGATGGAGCAGTCACGAATCTCTAGAATTCCGATAAAGCTTTGAAGTTCTGACTTTAGTCCTTGCTTAAATTTGATTGCCTTCCACTTATCTTTTGTATTGTCTATAAGTAGTGAGAGTACCTAGATATATCGGTCAAACTTCGGGACATTATTTACAAATGACGTATCTCCCTAACAAGATGAATAAACTTTTTTCCTTCTGAATGTGAACATTGTGGGGAAAATATTTTTCTGGAAATTTCTCTTTAAACCTATCCAACGTAATAGGTATTCTGTTTGTCAGTAGACCTCCTCTAGCACAATTACACCAATGTTAACATCAGAATCTAACATATAAATGGCAAAGTGCACTTTTTGATCATCAATACACCAGATAACTCAAAATATTTTCTCTAATTTCAGCAACCACTCTTGTAACTCAATTGGGATCAAAACTACCTCGAAAATGTGGTGGTTTTTTTTTTCCAAAATTCAAAAAGTCCAATATATTGAGGGTCTACGACTGCTGCCGATGTAACATAGGGTCCTATCAAATGACGGTTTTGTAGAGGTTTAATGATTGCTTTTTCTGATTAAGAAAGAGTATGGCAAAAATAAATTGCATAAAAATAATGAACACAACAATATTATCTTGGTTCCCTTTATGACCAAGGGTACATCTAATCCTCTTGCACATCACACGAGATTTTTCCCTTATTGTTAGACCATATACCAAATGAATTTGATACATCAGCAGAAACAGAAGTGTCAGATTAACACTCAGAATCAGGAGACTACAAACCTAGATGAGAATTCAAATCCCTTCATCCAAATCCTCTAATAAGAGAATATGAAAATTCATAATCTGAAAACCAGAAAGGAAGAAATAACAAGGTTTTTAGAGTGTAACTGAACCTGTTGACATATAGGTAATATAATTTATGAAATTTAATTATTATCTGATTTATATTATGTTGTATGACAAATAGCGTGATCTTAAAAAGTCAAAACAAGTTGAGAATACTATAAGTTTACTAGAACCAAATTAGGTGTTTAGGAATTTTCTTGTTTGTAGAGGTTTAATGACTGCTTTTTCTGATTAAGAAAGAGTATGGCAAAAATAAATTGCAGAAAAATAATGAACACAACAATATTATCTCTGTTCCCCTTATGACCAAGGGTACATCTAATCCTCTTGCACATCACACGAGATTTTTCCCCTATTGTTAGACTGTATACAAATCCCTCCCTAGGATCTCTGCTATAAACTTCAACACACTTCCTAAGATAGCACACCACTATCTTAGATTACAATACTTTAAGAAAGTTCACTACTTTTTTTAAATACAATACAATAACTTAAATGATCTTTTTAACAAATATCCTAATATTTCAAAATTACTGCTAACTTTCTAAATTGACTTCATTAACAAGATCAAAACTTTAATAATCATGTAATTTAGGATAAATAAAAATCTATATAATATTAACAAGAATAATAATTTATATAATATTCCTATAAAATTTGCAGCGGATAAATAAAAATCTATTTCCATTAAAATAAAAAATTTTATTTTTAATTTAGGATATCATGTTTCTCAAAAATAAAATAGAACAATTTAAACTTATGTGTTTTCATTAAGATTGTGCAATCTCGATAAGCTCTCTCACCCCTTACCTTATTTTGATGCTTTCACACACGAATACGATTCCACGAGAAAACGACCTTTGTTCTTTGACTCTTTTCTCTTCAATCGATCCAATTTGACAGCTTATGGATAAACGTTAAAAATAAATTATGAGAAGCCACTCCAAGAACTAAATTTTGAAATTCGGTTAAGGTAACTTATCATTAAACGAAAAACTAATCAATGGATAATAAAGCCACTTTTCACACGATCGTTACGGTGAAGGAGAACGGTGCAAAATAACAAATTCTACAAACAGAGAAGTCGGGTATTTTAGAGAGAAATTGAGGTTGTTAATAATCTGGAAAATTATGCTTAGGTTGTTAAAAATCTGGAAAATTATCGATCGTCGGTGTCAATTTTCTTCTAATTTTGTTCCAATTCCTTAAGGGAGCTGCCTTGCGGATACCTTTCTATTCCTCCATTTTTTTTATTCTTTAATTAGGTTTTACTTGGACTTGACCCATGAAGCACAATTTAATTTTTTTTTAATAAAACCAACAATTACCAAAGTTATTTCTTCAACATTTTTTTACCAAAATTTAATTACCAATTTTTCAAAACTAATACTTGATAATAAAGAGTATAACTGAAGTTATGGGTTATTTAGACTACATAGACATCACTTCAGATCAGTGGCCATCATTCTTAGAGATTTGATAGACAAATGTAATGATCCAGAACCATTTCAGAATTGAAAAATTGTTTTATGTCAGCTTGTGTATAGTCGAATACACCTCTATATGGTTCAATTTTTATTTGAAATATAAACATCGTATACGAATATGAAGCCTTGTATTCGAATACAACTGAGTGAATTTTTCCGCTGACTTGTTGTAGTATTCGACTACACCAGGTTGTAGTCGAATACAAATGTGCAATCTTAGCTACTGACTTATCACTTGTATTCGACTACACCATCTCGTAGTCAAATACAGATGTTCAGTTTTTGCTACTAACTTAGCACTTGTATTCAACTGCACCATCTCGTAGTCGAATACATATGTTTAATTTTAACTACTAACTTATCACCTGTATTCGGCTACAACATGCTGTATTCGAATACAACATTGTATTTTGCCAAAAATATTATTTTTAAACATTGTTTATGCATTTTTGACACTTTGAAAATCCTTTTGACGCATATGCTAAAATGAAAGGTTCTCATGTGCATTTGAAATATAAGAATATTATATTGCATCATGTACCTTTACAATATATATCTTCCAATATGTGTGACCATAGTTGACTTCGTTTAATTGACTTCTTTTTAAGCTTGCAACTTTGATCACATTCCTTTGTTTTCATAAAAAATATGTGTTTTACATTCTCTCCCTTTTTGATTATGACAAAAATTTGTTGTTTGGAGAGACTTCAACACGTTTGAAATTTTTAAAACTTCTCTCCCTTAATTCATGCGTACTCCCCTGTTGAACTTGAGTTCATGCCATCATATTGTAAAAAGTTTGAAGACCTACCAAAGGTTTTAACAACAACAACATACCAAATTTTCTCCCCCTTTTGACATGATCAAAAAGAAGGAAAAAATAGAAAATACAATCCAAGCATACAAATACTTATATAGGGAAAACATCACAAAAGATAAAACAAAAGAACATCACATAATTTAAACAGAATCATGTTCAAATAATACATCTCAATAGAAAACCATTGATAAAGAGTTTCAATGATAACAACATAAAACAGGAAAAAGACAAACAAACTACATCAAATATATTTCTACTATCGATCTTCATGTCATCATCCGGTGGGAGGTGAAGGTGATCGATTTTGACGGATAGCCCGTTGAGTTCATGCAATATGGTTGTAACACCCCGTTTTTCAAAGCGAGGGTATATATTTTTTTTTTCTCAAAAGTAATTAAAAACGAACAAAGAAATAAATCAGGAAATGCTTTTGGATAAATAATTGAGTCATTATAATTTACGCAGCGGAAAAGTTTCTCCAATTATAAATCCAAAACATTTTTACATAAACATCAAATGGTACATGGAACCCATCCAAAGATGATATCAAACTGATAATATTTGTATAAGTACAGTTTTCCCAAACTAAAAATACTCCAAACCAAAAAGAAGGACCCTAGTCCCTATACATCATCCTAATCTGATCATCCTACCAAAAAGCTATACACCCTGAGTAATCTCCACGCGCCCCGTGAGATCCTCCTAACACAACAGCAGTCAAGCGTTCCCATCTCCATCCCTGTCCGTAGGGTACGAACCAGTAGGGCCGTCCTGACTCTCATCTGAGGGCAAAGCCCAGATTTCCACAATAGTGTAAAGGGTCACCAACCAGAAAATAACAGTTAACACATAGCAATTAAGTTTTTGAATGCCAAAACAACTTTTCAACTAAGCATGCACCTTAACAGGATTTTCAATATGCGAAAGTTCATACAATACATTGCCAATTAAAATGAAGGTAAAATGTAGTTCTCGATCTCCTAATTAACACATAATAAAACAAGACATGGATAAGTCAAAGAGAAATTAATCATATAACTACACAAATGAGGATTTTCACTGAGCCAATCGATTGGGCAATCGATTGGGTGAAGATTTTTAATGAAAACAAAGTCCTGGGCTGAATTCAATCGATTGGTAAATCGATTGATTGGTTCCTGAGCCCCTGGTTTCGAGCCAATCGATTTCCTAATCGATTTGGTGAGGGATTCTTAATGAAACAGAATCCTGGGCTGAATTCAATCGATTGGTAAATCGATTGATTGGTTCCTGAGCCCCTGACTTAAAGCCTAATCGATTGGGCAATCGATTTCCTAACTGATTCCTTTAGAAAAATGATTTCGAAATCGATTGGCTAATCGATTTGTGAATTGGCCAAGTCCCTGTTTACCCATCCAATCGATTGGGAAATCGATTTCCCTGATCAGTTTTCCAAAAATTCATGAATTAACTCAAGTCCTTCCAAATCAAGTCCACAACCTAACACTTAGCAATTCCTACTCAATTACTACGACACACAAGTTTCGATAACCATCATACTTACACACAATAAACAACACATAACACTTAACACCTTCATCTCAGTTATCACGATAAATCAAAATTCGAATCACTCAATCATAAACTCAAAAACATGACTCGCGTGCCAGGCACCCTAATGCAATGCGTATATGCCAAAATGCATGGACTCGGAATTCCAAACCAAACCTCCTCGAAGGGCCGTAAATCATAATTGTACGCCTATCGCAGGCCAAAAGTACCAATTACCGAGGGTGCCACCTATCACGGGTCAGCACGATTTACTAAAATGCGTAAATCATAAATGTACCACCTATCACGGGTCAGTACAGTTACCATGGTGTCACCTATCACGGGTCGACACGATTTACTAAAAGAAAAAGCGGGAATCGTAAACGTACCGCCTATCACAGACCAGTACTGTTTACCTAGGTGCCACCTATCACGGGTCAGCACAATTAACCAAAAAATGTAAATCGTAAATGTACCACCTATCACGGGTCAGTACAGTTACCATGGTGTCACCTATCACGGGTCAACACGATTTACTAAAATGTAAATCGCAAACGTACAACCTATCACGGGTCCATACAGTTTACCAAGGTGTCACCTATCACGGGTCGACACAATTTACCAAATGAAATGCATGAGCATACACAGACTCCATTCACAGCAATCGTTAAGCAAATGCAGATATTAAAAGATTCCCCATTTTTAATACCCATTTACTTAAACGACTTTCAAACAACATTAATTAAATAAGTCATTAAGAGATTCCCCGTTCTTTAATACCGATTTAAGTTAATGATTTTCAAAAACAAAACGTTAAGCAAACAGTCATATTAAGAGATTCCCCATTCTTAATATACTTTTGACTTAAATGATTTCTCCGCAAAACATTCAGTAAGCAAGTCATTAAGAGATTCCCCATTCTAATACTCATTTACCGAACGATTTCCAAAACGATAGTAAGAACCGAGACATTAAGAGATTCCCCATTCTCAACGCCCATAACTTAAGCAATTTTCCTCAAATACACATTAAGTAAACCGAGGTATTAAAAGATTCCCCATTTTTAATACTCGTTTAACTCTAATGGTTTTCAAATTCCACATAAACAAATTCAAACATACTTTCACATTCAAACCATAAATCACAACAACCACACCAATTACAAACAT
>PGTU02007974.1:0-13893 GCA_002896215.2 Cicer echinospermum
CTTATAATGAGAAGTTGTGGTGCCGGTCATGAAACATATTAAGGATAGTTTTAATTACTTGTGTAACCTCTGCGTTGCACCGAAACAATTAAGATTATGATAAATAAATACGATTTTGATAAATTGTTATATTAATATTATATATATATATATATATATAACACTTCTCATAAATTTTATTGACATTAACATTAAATACATCATTTGAATTTTTAGGCACATTAAATACATCATTATATATATTACTTCTCATAAAATATATAATTAAAAAAATCTAAGCGTAAAATAAACTTCATCTACATGTATACAAAATAGGCACATGTTTTCCGAAATAAGAATCTTCAATCATTTCCTATCAATGTTACTCGAACGCATCAAACACTAATATTGAATCTTAATAGAAATTTTAAAAAATTAAACAGTTAGATCTGATGAAATAGGAATTTTTAAAATAATAGACATGGACATATTAAGTAAATTAGTAAATTATAAAATGAGCAAGTAACTTAATAATGAATTGTTATTTTATTACTCAACATAATATATAACTTATATGAAATACATTACACTTAACCATTCATATAAATTTTGTTTCATTGTATCATTCATTCTAGTATTACTTATTATAGCTTAAATACTAAAGAAAAATAAGATTCCTATTACAAAATACAATTACAAAACACATAAAAATTATGATTATCTTTTATCTTTGAATTTGCATATATAATCTTCATGAATCTTTCATGAATTCTTTAAAATTATTGATTTTGGCAAATGTAGTTTTCAAGAATACTTTGAATTTGCATGATATTTAATAATAAATTCATAAGGTAAAATGTATAGTACGTAACATTAAAATATAACCATTGTAAAAAAATAGCGTTTGAAAGACCATTACTTTCAAATAAAATGTCAAACTGTAATGTAATGGATATGATAAAGTAGTGGCTGACAAACCATTACTTAAAAACAAACTTCGTTGTTCATCAATATTTTACTCTTCAAACTTCGTTGTTTGCATCCACGTCTATCTAAAAGCTCGAGTTTCGATATAGATTCAATCTTTGTGGCAGCAACTGTTTAGTACAAAATTTAAATTAACCTTGCAAATAAATGTTGGAATATAGATATCCAATATATACACGTGTTTTTTGTTCAGACATCGCAGAAAGATAAACACAAGGACAATTCATAAAATAAATTTTTTATTTAAATTTATATAATATTCCTTAAGATTTTGAAGCGAAGCCTAGTCTATACGATTATAACTCAATAACTTTCAATGTTGTACTACACCATTCCTTCCATAAACTCTGTCTTGTCTCATTTCAACTAAAATTACCATGACATCTATTTAAAAAAAAAAAAAGTAATGATTAAGATGTGAATGACTAAAATAAAATAACAGTGACAAATTGAATTAAATTTACCAATCGAAGTAATTCATGTTAACATTTCAAATTTCTAGGAATAAAATGAATGAAAAAAAAGTAATGATTAAAATATGAATAACTAAAATAAAATAACAGTGACAAATTGAAATAAATTTGCAAATGGAAGTAATTCATGTCAACATTGTGAATTTTTTGGAATGAAACGAATGAGTACGTATAGGCTGTGACCAAACTGGTTTCTAAATGTCAGATCATTGTACCATTTTGCAAATTCAATTTGAATTAGTGTTCGTTTGTTCGATATGCTCCGACTCAACACCAAAAAACAAAAGTTGTACATAACTCTCTCACGAATATTAGTCTCAAATTGAGAGATAAGAGCGCACTGTCTTCTCGAATTTTATCACCCTAAAGATATTGAAACCACAAATTGTTAATTAATCGGTATAACAAAATCAGTTGTGTATAATTTAAAAATTTTTAATTATAAAAGAAGAATTAACTTGTCATCATCATACCATTTCATAAATAAAATATATGTCTGACATTCTATTAAAAAGAAACCTTCTACCAACCAAATTCCTACTGACTCATTTTTCGAGAAATTGAAAACAACAAAATTTGTTTGTTTTTTTTTTGCAAAAACCCAAAACACAAAAAGAATAAGAATTAAAGGAATTTTATATAGACGAGATAACATGAATGCATATTTATAAGGGAGGGGCAAAAAATGAGAGATAGGCATGATAACATATGACAAAAAGAAAAGTCTGGAGGCATATAAACAATTTGTAAAATAAAATAAATATTTTAATTAAATTATTTGGATGAAAAAATTGAAATGTGTGGTCGACAAAGTAGTGTTTGAATTGAAGTAGTGGTTGCTAAAGGATTGTTTGAATTGAAGCGCAGGGTCCCTAAATTAATTTTTGAAAAACCATTCTTTCAAAAAAAAAATGTAAATCATGCAATAATTGATGTTATTTTTTTTTTTTTTTAAATTCATAGATAAACTTTCACTCTCAATACAAAAAGTGTTTTTTTTCTCTCTCAATAAATAAATTTAAAAAAGTGTGTTTTTCTCTCTCAATAATCTAACAATACAATAATTTTCTTCTTATTTTTTATATTGGCGAATAAATTATTAACGGACGTCTCAGATAAATTGTCAAAAAATATGCAACGATGTATTATAATTGGCAAATAATGCACGATTTTTTAATTTTTAATGGATATTTTTATTTTTTTCTTTTCAAAAAATCATGCACGATGTGTTTTTTTTCTTTCTAAATTATTTCTATTATAAAAACTTTATATTTGGCTAACACTCTAATTAAGACCGACACTTGTCAACATGCCAAAATATCATGTTTGTTTTATTATATTAGTAAAAGTTGAATCTGAATAAATATAGTTTATGATTATCTAAGTATTTGGTTATAGAGTAGAGAGACTAGTTACTCCGATGACTCATCGTCGATAAAAGAGCCGGAGGAATAGTCCATTGTTATTATTGTTAGAAATATTTTTGATATTTATTTTGAAAATAGTTATAAAAAACCATGTTTTCATCTCTTACACGAAATTGAGTGATACAGTCTAGATGTGGTATCAATGTTGAATGTCTGATAATTGTTATGTGGTATTGAGTATTAAGTTGAGGTGCATTTCTGTTTATATACATTTAGTGGCATTGAACCATCTGAAATGTGTTATATATACATTTCTGTTTGTATTCTAGGATGGTGTGAAATATTTTAAATGTTTTCTCTATATGTCTAACTTTTTGAAACATGTAGAGTAATTGTTTGCTAAGATCTTAAAACATTCTTTAAGAGTGTAAAACTAGTGAGTAATGTGTGAGTAGTGTGAATTTGAAAGCGATTTGATATATATGTTTTATTTGATTCAATTAAATGCTAATAAATTGTTGTTGACTAAACTCACATGTTTAATTTTATCTATAAAATGGTAATGTATTAATCATGATATTCTCTATAATTTGCAGTTATTGAAAGTGATCTATTGAATACTATTGTTGGTAATGTTAGCTTTATCATGCTAGGATTCTTACATATTATGTTAAATGCTGTTTCTATCGCTTAATTATGCTAGGTTCTCAAAAACACATATCGGAAATTTTTTCAGAAAATCTAAGAATATTTTTTTCTCGAAAAATTGGTGAGCAAACAAAAAAAATATTTTTTTTGAAAAACGATTTTTTTTCTCGCATTAAAAAAATTTTGAGCAAAAAATCAAAAAAATGTAAATCTCTTTAAAAACTGAGAAAAACTAAAAAAAAATTCAGTTTATTTTTTCAAATTTAATATCGATTTTTTTTATGAAAAGTGGGTCAT
Organism: Cicer echinospermum; assembly: GCA_002896215.2. Lineage (NCBI taxonomy): Eukaryota > Viridiplantae > Streptophyta > Magnoliopsida > Fabales > Fabaceae > Cicer > Cicer echinospermum. The sequence goes on from PGTU02007974.1 coordinate 3,752, forward strand.
AGACCCACAAAATTTTTAGGGGATTTTTTGTTTTGAGGGCTTTCGTTTTAAGGGCTTTTTAAATTGTAAAATTTGTGAGATTATATATGTACTTCTCATATTTAAACCTGTCACTATTCTCTCAATTCAACGTAAAAATACAATTTAACCCTTTTTATAAAACCTTCAACATTTTTAACTTCTATTTTTCACCCATCTTTCCAAAATATTCAAAGTTTTCCAAGTTTCGAAAATGAAAATTCCATAATGTTTGAAACTGTCCGAAATACAAAATTCTATAATTTGTCAAAATTTTGAATTAGGAAAATTTCCAAAACATTTCCATGTTGAAACTAATTACAAATAGTTAAAAGGGTAAAATTGTATTTTCACATGTGTCTTGAGGAGGTGGGTGGTTAAGGTGTAGGGGTGCATGGGTATATAAATCCTATGAAATTTTTGACCCCCTACAACATGTGGGCTGAGGCCAATAAATAGTAGGTAGCTTATGAAATTGATCTGCTTCTAACAATTAAATGTATAACCACTAGAGTTTTAACTCTTTATACTAGAGAATAGAAATTTGCTTATTCACAAACATTGTGTTCTGATTTGACTTTACTCTTCAATTTTTGCATTTAATTTTGATTTTATTTATGAAATATATTACTTTTAATTTTTAGATGAATGCATGGTGATATCGATTGAAATTTTTTAACATTTGAAAGCAAGGTGAAAAGATAGATATAGATACTTAAGTTTTCTTTATTTTATGTTTTTTATAGATAATAATTATATTATTTATGTTATTTTGATTTCCTCATTTTCTGTAGAATATAAATAAGAGAAAATGAATCATTATGTATGTCGTATGAAGATCAATAATTATAACGCTTCACCTATATTGTTTGTTCTGACACATTGCTAACATAGATCATGACATATATATTGTGTTTGATCAACTATTAGGACCATGAACTTTAATAGCTACATAGTATTACAATAATTTTGTACTATCACAATTGTTCATATTTTTAAATTTATTATAATATATTAAAAAACAATTTGGTATGTTATCGCAACTGTTATATTTTTTAATTATTATAGTGTTACAATAATAATATTTTACTAAAATTATTTTTCTGAAATAAAATAAATTTACATACTTTTTTATTTTTATGGCACTACGGTTATACAAGTTTTGTCGTACCTTAAATTAAAAAATGCTAAACAATAGTTTTAACTTGGCACAGGTAAAGTCGTTATAATTTGAAAAAACGTTCTGTAGAGGTAGCAACAACTACAGTTTTCACATATTGTTTTGTAGTTTCAAAATAAATCTGTTTCGTAAGGCATAGGCACACCTTGATGTCTCCAGTACAAGAAATTGTTCTCGTAGATTATTGCTCAATGTTTTTTTTTTACATTAAACCAATGATTTTTATGCGTTGGTAGTAGGAAAAAAATGTTATAGTGTTGTGTTTGAAATTGAGTTGTAATGATTTTAGCTTACTAACAAAATATAGAGTTTTATGATTGTGTGAATTTTCAAGGAAAATCAAAAGTTGAGAAAAAATGTTCTATTTGAGAGTCAAATTTGACAATTTGGATATTTGAAATATTTTGTAAACCTTTTTAAAAAAACAACGTTGATGCGTTGAAGTCTCAAAGGATTTTATTTTTATAATAGTGGAACAATCTCGAGTTAGATTTGGGAAAAATCATTTTGGGAGTATAGAGTTGTGAAGGTTTTATTTATGTTGAATTATAAAAATGTAGTATTAAAAAGTTTAGAGTTAAGATCAAATTAAAGATTTAAAGTTACCTTATATTTCGTGATTACAAAATGAGCTGTAAATGTGATTGTGAATAATAATAATATAATAATAATAATAATAACAATAATAATAATAATAATAATAATAATAATAATAATAATAATAATAATAATATTCTTACGTGTTTGTTCCAAAAATATTTGTAAACAATGACTTAATTAAAATCTATTTAAATAAAGATATTAAAAATATAAAATGAGAATGGGTTAAGAGATAATATAGAAAATGTCCAAGGATCAAAAAGAGGAATTTACATTCATTTTCGTCTCACTTATTGTATTTCTTTAGGAGAAAGCTGGAAAAACAACTCTGTTATTTATAATCTTCCCCAATCTTCATTCCTTATTCTTTTCAAACAATCCTCAAAAACATAGTTTGTTGAACCTCATTAGATTTGCTCTAATCCAGTTGCATGCATTGTCTCATCCTTCAACCATCAATTAATCGACCAAATTGTGTTGAGAAGAAGATACAACAACAGTGAAATCTTCCTATTAAATAGTTGGAGCAAGGAAGAAAGTTGGGAAGTAGATAGCTTCCCCAAATCAATTCGAATCGAGGGGAAAACTTCCATAGCAAGTAGTGAGTTCTTTAAATAGTTTTCAATTCTGTTTTATGGGCTCTTTTAATGAGGTTGATTCTAATGATTTTCAAAGAGTTCAAATGATTATGGAGCTTCTAAAAATCTAAGGGTAAGGGAAATTAAATTTTAGCATGAAATAAATGTTTGTGAAGAAACTACCGTTAGAATGAGCCTAGCATTATAATATATAATGTGTATGATGTATTTCAAATTTGTGATGTTTATGACATTGATAGAAATTCTAAAGACATAGATTATAATTTTGACGAGTGAACACGGGTTTTGTATATTTAGAACTTCATGCGTACTCATTACTATACCTCTTACTCTGATTTCCCAATTTATGATTCTGGCATTTGACTCTGGTTGTTGTTTTACACTGTCTTTTCTTGTGCATATTTAGACTCTTTTGATTTGCTTTGTAAACGGTATTGAAATATATTTTTTTTCTCGGTAATATTTAATTTTTTTGCAGTGATTAGTTCAATTATGATTTTTTTGGTATGACATGTTAAAGCAGTTTTAATTCATAATTGATATGTTCTTTGCGAGAGTATTCTTTGTGAAAAAGTGTTAGACCAAATCTCATATAGGGTCTAATAGATGGATGTTATAAGTAAGTCTCTCGCTTCATAGTTGCACTCACATAATAATTCATGTGAAAGAGTTAGAGTACACTTATCCATTTCATAGTTGGTTGTGACCGTAATGAACCGCATGGTTCTTCCTGGTATTGATGCTCAACCTTATCCTTACAAGGATTTTTGAGTCGTACTAGTCTGAGAGACTTTGCACATAGAGTTTGTGAGATATTGCACATTGGTAAATAGTATTGGTCTTTGAGAGGCTATACATTTATGATTTACGCATTTCTAAGAGAGTTTTGATATTTTGAAATCATGTTCACTGACATATAAGTATTCCATTAGGGTGTTTGTAACGTGAGTTATGTTTGTTATGATATATATATATATATATGTATTATTTATGATCATGCCATAATTGTTAAATGTTAATTGTTAATTTCAGTTAGTAACCATTTACATTATTGTAGAATTTGATCTTTGATCTACATTAGAGAACTGCATAGATATTTATTGGTACAATACATGGGAAAAATAGTGATATCTAAGAAGGAGGGATGATGTTGATCAGTATATTCTTGTGGGATTCACTCACTCAATAGGATCACTACAATAATACTTTAGATTGTACTCGCTGCATCCAGTGTTGAGCATAGTCCAGAAATGTAGAGGTTGTTCAGCTAGAGAACACAGTGGAGGCATTCGTGTTAGTGTACGACTCCTCACCAGTAAGAGCGCAATAGGCGATGGTGTTGGAGCCAACGGGCTAATGCCATATAGGAGAAGGAATCAATCCGAAGATATCGAGGTGTGGGACTCAGCACACGATTAAGGATAGACACATAATAGACCATTTATCCTTCAGGAGTTGGTATTTGTGATGCGAGGTGGGAGGCATTGAGGCTGAGCATGTAACTAAGCTTTCAGTTATGGAGACGAGATGATATTCACCCAGGAGTGTAGTTCGACTCTTTCGCCACAGTGGTTTATTTAGAAGCAATGGTCGCCATTGTTTGGACACCATAGGGCTTAGGTCGAGATGACATGGAACAGAACGACAGTGTGATGCAGTAGACCAGACTAGGTTATTGGTGATGTACTTTATAATTAATGACCACTCAGCACACGTCATCTCTTGTCGGTATTCGACAGATCCATGTATGGATGATAAGGAGGATGAGGTTACTTCATTGAGAGATATTGCGTTATACAAGACTTGTATGGTATGTATAGGTTGCACTTGTTACTGTGGTTGTAAATGGATGATTCAGTTAGGATTTTTTGTTGTATAGGGCTTTATTGCCTCTCTTTTGGTGGTTCTAATTATTTGGTTATGGGATGACTTTATATATGACATATATTGACAATTGATTTTTATTGGTGGATCCAATTTCCATTTTTTTGACGTGATCATAGGGGGATAACATTATTGGAGCAGCACTTATGTGTAGGTGTCTGTCGAGAATACTCTAGGGGTATCAGAAATGTTTTGATAGGTCCATAACTCTGGTGTATTTTCTGGTTGTATTCTTCTGATTACTATCTCAAAGTTATCTTTGCTTTCATGCATATATGATGTATTTATTTATGATTCTTGTTGTTTTATGTTATGATACATTATTTTATCAAGTTGTTTAAAAAAATAAAGAAAAAAAATACACTCGCGCTTTTAAAGAAACAGATGCACTATTAGAAAAAGGTGATTTCTTTTGTTTTGAATAATGATAGACATCACAATGTTTCAAATCAACATGAGATAGAAAAGCATATTGTTTAGCTACATTGGTATAACAAGTAGAGTAAAATGACCGAGCATATAATGCCAAACATGGTTTAAACGAAAAACTGTGGTAATAGTATCTACAACATTGATAGAAGGAATATGGTTTGCTACAACATTACAAGTAGATATAGGGCGAAATAATTCACAAAGTCCATTCCTAAGGATAGCACTACCAATCATCATCAAAATTTTCAAATCCTGGAAACACACAAGAATCATGAGAAAATGTTGAAGTACATCGAGTAAATTCAATGAATTTACTGACATTAAAAAATTGAAAGAAAACAACGAAATTTAAAGAACATTGTGTAAGATTAAGGATTCGTTTAAAAGAATTGTGCCACTAATTGAAGTTGAGTAAATATTTTCAACGAAGTTTGACATCACAATTTGTGGAACTGTATTTGTAAGTTGAATAGTAAAAAGTGATCAGTTTGCATAGAGTCCAAAATTCTCACAATAGAAGTTTGCCTTGTTGTTTATGTGTATTAGAGAGATGCAGAATGAACTTGATATTACTAATCAGATTCGATTTAACTTGAGGTGTGCTTGTTGAAGTGATGATGGTAGGAGAGCCACACTTTGTGATTTGTGTCCTTGGTGATAGGTGAGAGATACAGTAGAGTCAAACGAGGAATGATTCTACTTATGAATGATTTTCGTAGTTTGACACCCAGGGGGAGAGTCTGCATAGGAAAAGGGCATTTGTCATTTAGTATTGATTGTTTTTCTTAGCAATAGTGCAGCAATTAGGGTTTTGTGGTTTTCCTGAATTTTGATTTAAGAGGTTTGAATTTAGGTTTACAAGTAAGGATGGGTTTCATTAAAAGAATTTCAATAATGAATATTTAAAGCAGCTGGTTCTAGCAAAAGACCAATTCGAGTAAACTTTAGTAAGTGGAGGGAGAGCATTAAGAAAAATTTGGGAACGAACAGTTGAGTAATTGTCATGAAGACCTTGTAAAAAATAAAAAATCAAATCATGATTCTAATATTGAGTTACCGTATTGAACGTGTTGCAGCAACCAACGGAGGATGAAATGCAAAAAGGAATGAGTCACTACTTAAAATTTCGCCTTAAGTGATCGATTTAGAGACCAAATATTTTTAGTCACACTAGTAGGGATGGGAATAGGCTAGGCCGTCCGTCAGGGGTCTATGGTCTGACCTACTTATGGCCTGGCCTGACCTATTTAATAAAACGGCTAGGCTCATGCTATTTTTAAATCCTATTTATTTAAATAGGTTAGACTCAGACTTATAAAAAAACCTATTAGGCTTGACAAGCAAACCTATATATATTTTATTATTTATTAATGTTATTTTTTATTATATATAATAATGATTTTTATTTTAAATTCTATCATTGCATATTGGTAGCCTCTCATATTTGGTACGTTGTTTGCCATTTCGGTAGTAATTCAAATTAGTCAATACTCAGTAGTGTTCATATTTGTTTGAGAGGTAATAATTGGGGTGGTTTGTTTCAGAAAAAAAATCTATTCTTTGAATAAAATATTTTTTAGGGTTTAAAAGGATGTTTGTTTCAAAGACTTTTATTTAAAAATTTATTTTGTTAGAAAAAAATAGTGATTTGATTATATAATAGATAATGTCATTGATATTGGTATGTGGCAATCAATTTATGTGGTATGAATAGAATATTTTTAAATGTTTTAATGTGAATAGAGAACTTCTTAAAGAGTAGGGCTTCTAGGTCAGACAGCTGGAAACAATAGCGAAGGATAGGTTCTGTAGCTTGCGTAAGGCCTATAAAATATTTTATCGTAGTCTAGAGGAAAGTACTTTGCAAAGCCAGATTGGCTATTCTGCCAGCCTTACACCTAGCAATCGAATTGGATACTAAAATTTTGAAACTTAAAACTAAATATTTTTGCGTCACTGAATCGGTCGCTACCGAAATTTAAAGATTGAAAAAACAACTAAATTTTAGTGACTACAAATCGGTTTCTATTTTTTTTTTAATTAAATTAAAATAAGCGATCAAAATTTTAGTCGCTAACTATATTTTAATTACATAGTTCTTTCTTTCTCACCACCACATACGATAAGTTCCTCTTTCTTTCTCAACCCACCACAAACCCTGAAACCATTCTTCTCCCGTTAATCCCCTCTCACCTCCATTTCATCACGATTTACAACCATTCATTTGTTGCCAACCCCAAGAAAAAAATTTTGAAGACAACATGGGTGTGTCACCATGAAAAAATGTTACAAATTTTAGATGAAATATAAATGTTTGTAATTTACGCATTTTGCATTTGTCAAAATACTAAGTAATAGGTGTATTTATTTTATTTTTATTTTATTACATGTAAAATTTCTAATTAGTAGGTGTATTTATTTTATTTTTTTTTCAAACACATCCCTTATTAATACTACTAATTTATGTTGGAAAATAAAACGTCAAATTGAAAATATTCATGTATAAAAGGTATTTTAGAAACATCAACATAAAAAATTGACACCTTATATTCAATACCTACTTTTCTTAATATTTGTAGAAAAGAAAATGCAAACTTATAAATAAGGATGAAGATAGTATTCTTAATATTTGTAAAAAAGAAAATGAAAATTTATAATTAGGAATGGAGATAGTAATTAAAAATTAAAACGTAGACACACACTAAGTTTGCACATTTCAAAAACATGATATTTTTTTTTATAGATAATAACAATAATTTTATAACTCATAACTTTGAAAACTAAAAAATAAAACAAGTGTAAACACTAAAACTTGAACAATACAAACAATTATTAAATCGAGTAGCTGATTTAAAAGATACTATTGAATATCAAAGATCTCTACCCATACCAGAAAATCAACGATCATAAAAAAAAATACTTAAATAATAGTGAGTACTAGTCTTAGTACTTTAGTTCCACAGAAAGCTCCATCGCTTGCTTGTCGTGATCATGTTCAATTTAACTAATACAAATATATTATATAAGGAAGACATAAAAAAGATGTGTAGTTTATGGTTCATCCAGTGTAAGAATGAATGAAGTCATATATAGAATCACACATTTCGTAGAATCATATATATATACAGGGATAGAACTTTTCAATGCTGAATGCATGCACTATCTTGAAATTCAGTGTGGGTGTGAAGCAATTTAACTTAGGAAATAGGATTGAGAGGTTTATGTTATGTGCATATTGTATATGTGCAACACCGTCTAGATTGTATAATTTTACATAGTGTGCACTCTCACTAACACTCAGTTGTAGATGAATCCTCAAGATAACAATTGAAAGGTAACTCAATAAATCACTTTCCTCTAATAAAAAAGGAACTCAATTTTAAGTTTTTAAGCATGGTATATTGAAAACTAATAATATATATTATATAATATTAATCCTTAAACACACCGCACATATATAACTCACAAGCGATCAAAGCTAACAAGCGTTCAACTCAATAAAATTTAATGCACTTGTAAATTTATTAAAGAAATTGAAAGTTAAAGCCTTAAACATAATAAAGAAATTAAATACAGAGAGAACAACAATTAATCAGATGACCAAGCAAATAAAAAATAATTTAAGGCTTCTCACGTAACATTTAAATGTTTTTTTTTTACTTTATTTGTACTAGAACCACTTATCAAAGCATGTACAATTACCATCTATGCATAATCTCCGATGATGGCACATATCACAATCCATGTGTTGAATACATTTCATACCTGTTAATATATAAAATAAGAATAAAAAATATTATTGAAAATAGATTAAGAGTTTTTTGAGAATATGAAAATAATGAGAAATGGACTTACCACCAACATCACATAGAGCAGACATAAGAACACTAAAGGATCATAGTATAAAAACTTGAGAGTTTTAGCATTTTTTACTCACTACCTGTGCATGCAACATACAAAATTGATTTGATCACTATTATATGTGAAAAACCGCACGCTATGCTATTTCAATTTGAATAGTTTTTTAGTTAAGACGAAGGATCAGTTTGTCCCATTTAAACTCGTAATTGATTACTTGACGTTACAATTTACCTTTAATTTTTTAATTTTTTATGCTATTCTTTCATATTAGAATGAGGTTCCCAAAACATACATTATGCTTCAATTAAAATAGGCTATTAAATATTGTATTCAACTAAAAAATACATTTCTATATTAATTTTTTAATAAATGTTTCTTAAGTCAAATATGATCTACAATCGAGTTAATGTCATTCTATTGTAGATTATTTGAATCAAAATAATTAAAATCTGTTTATTGACGCTATGCAGGATACTTATCCATTTTATTGCCAAATGGAATCAAGACTGTATAGGACCGTATAGATATTATATTTAGATTACCAAAGTTAATTTAAACTACAACCTAATGCACCGTGCCTAATTTCATATGAGTCCAACATTAGTGAGAGAAAGAAAAAAACTGCTTCAATATAGAAATAAGGGAATGGAAAGGCATATTCATAGATCATCACAAGTTCGAGGAAAACGTACTTGAATTAGTCGATTAATTTGAAATGAGAACTTAATTATAATCGGTCAAAGTAATGGATTAAGTAATCGCAATAAACAACCATTAGCTAAATTACCAATGAGCTTTTGTATTTGTCAATAATTGTTTTAAAAAATCTTCCTAAAATTAGAATAATTATTAAATGTCTCTTAGGAAAATCATGCATCATCTTTGTTTCTTTAACTCATTTAAACTCATCATAGTTAGGAAGACACATAAAATTTTTTGGTAATCAAAAGTCACTTAGTGTTACCAAACTATCATTTTTTATCCGTTCATATGTGTAGGGATTACAGAAGAGCAATTATAGTATTCAGCAATAGCTAAATCGTTGTAGAAATAACTTACCAATGAAAGGACCATGTATTTATGCATAAATTAAAAAGCATCATAGGATAAAAGTCAATGCACAAATCTATCTATTATATTAAAGGCTTAATAGTAGTTTTGGTCTCCCATTTTATTTATCCTTAGTTTTGGTCCCAAACAAAATTTTGATCCAAAACTTGATGAAATTTCATTTTTTTAAAACCATAATAGACCACTTATGATCATATATTTCCGGTACAATTGTTGCACCATGAGATCTTGTTGCAAGTGGAGTATTAACATGTCTGCAATTGCTCATGTTAAACCTCTGTAACACCTTCTCAATATAATTGTGTTGAGACAGCCACAATTTATTATTCTTTCTTTCACGAGTGATTCTCAAACCCATAATTTGTTTTGCAGGACCCAAGTCTTTCATTGCAAAAAACTTGTTCAAATCTTTCTTTAAAGATTGAATCTTCTTAGTGTCATGACCAACAATCGACATGTTATCCACATATAATAAGAGAATAATATAATCACCATCA
>PGTU02007975.1:0-11208 GCA_002896215.2 Cicer echinospermum
CCTAGTCTTATTCTTGTCCAATTAAGGGTTTTTTAACCAATCTTGTGCATTACCAATAAGTTCATTTGTGTCATTGGATGAACATTTAGGTTATTTTTCGTCTCCTAGGCTTATCCTAGTCCAATTAGGGTTTTTAACCAATCTTGTGCATCCAATAGGTGTGTTTTGTGTCATTGGATGAACATTTAGGTCATTTCGTCAACCCTAGGCTTATTCTTTCCAATTAGGGTTTTTAACCAATCTTGTGCATCAATATGTTCATTTATGTCATTGGATGAACATTATAGGTCATTTTTCGTCCTCCCTAGGCTTATTCTTGTCCAATTAGGTTTTTAACCAATCTTGTGCATGCAATAAGTTCATTTGTGTCATTGGATGAACATTTAGGTCATTTTCGTCCTCCCTAGTCTTATTCTTGTCCAATTAGGGTTTTTAACCCAATCTTGTGCATCAATAACTCATTTGTGTCATTGGAATAACATTTAGGTCATTTTCGTCTCCCTAGGTTTATTCTTGTCCAATTAGGTTTTAACCAACATCTTGTGCATCCAATAGTGTGTTTGTGTCATTGGATGAACATTAGGTCATTTTCGTCTCCTAGGCTTATTCTCTTGTCAATTAGGGTTTTTTAACCAAATCTTGTGCAGCCAATAGTTGACATTGTCATTTGTGTCATTGGATTAAGGGAACATTTCATTTAAGTCATTTTCAGACCATTGTCCTGTGTTAGGCTTATTCGATGGTCCAATTAGGGTTTTTAACCAGATCTTGTGCATGCAATAAGTCATTTGTGACCCCATTTGATGAACATTTAGGACAAATCTTTCGTCCTCCCTAGGTTAACCTGATTGCAATTATCGATTGTTAACCATCTTGTGCATCACAATAAGGTCCATTTGTGTCGATTGGATGATTACTTTTAGGTCATTTTCGTCCTCCCTATACTTATTCGATTGTCCAATTAGGGTTTTAACCAATACATTGTGCATCCAATAAGTTCATTTGTGGTCAATTGGATGAACATTCAGTAGGTCATCTTTGGGTCCTCCATTAGTCTTATAGCTTGTCAATTTAGGGTTTTCAAACACATCTTGTGCATCCAATAAAACCTTTGTTCATTGGAGTGAAACTTAGCGTGTCATTTTCGTCAACCTTAGTCTTATTCTTGTCAATTAGGGTTTTTAACCAATCTTGTGCGCCAATAAGTTATTTGTGTCATTGGATCATAACATTAGTCATTTTCGAAATCCTCTCCTAGTCTTATTCTGTCCAATTAGGGTTTTTTAACCAATCTTATGCATCCAATAGGTTATGTTTGTGACACACGATTGGATTAAACATTTTGGTCTTTTCGTCCTCCCTAAACTTATTCTGTCAATTAGGGTTTTAACCAATCTTGTGCATCCAATAAGTTCATTTGTGTCATTGGTGAACATTTTAGGTCATTTTCGTCCTCCTAGGCTTTATTCTGTCAATTAGGGTTTTAACCAATCTTGTGCATCCAATAGGTGTGTTTGTGTCATTGGATGAACATTTAGGTCATTTTCGTCCATCCTAGGCTTATCCTTGTCCAATTAGGTTTTTAAAACCATCTTGTGCATCCAATAGTTCATTTGTGTCATTGGATGAACATTTAGGTCATTTTCGTCCTCCTAGGCTTATTCTTGTCCAATTAGGGTTTTTAACCAATCTTGTGCATGCATAAGTTCATTTGTGTCATTGGATTTAACATTTAGGTCATTTCGTCCTCCTAGTCTTATTCTTGTCCAATTAGGGTTTTTAACCAATCTTGTGCATCCAATAAGTTCATTTGTGTCATTGGATGAACATTTAGGTCATTTTCGTCCTCCCTAGGATTACTTTGTCCAATTAGGTTTTTAACCAATCTTGTGCATCCAATAAGTTCATTTGTGTCATTGGATTACATTTAGGTCATTTCGTCCTCCCTAGGCTTATTCTTGTCCAATTAGGGTTTTTTAACCAATCTTGTGCATCCAATAAGTTCATTTGTGTCATTGGATGAACATTTAGGTCATTTTCGTCCTCCCTAGGCTTATTCTTGTCCAATTAGGGTTTTTAACCATCTTGTGCATCTAAATAAGTTCATTTGTGTCATTGGATGAACATTTAGGTCATTTTCGTCCTCCCTAGACTTATTCTTGTCCAATTAGGGTTTTTAACCCAATCTTGTGCATCCAATAAGTTCATTTGTGTCATTGGATGAACATTTAGGTCATTTCGTCCTCCACTGACTTATTCTTGTCCAATTAGGTTTTTAACCAATCTTGTGCATCCAATAAGTTCATTTGTGTCATTGGATTAACATTTAGGTCATTTTCGTCCTCCTAGGCTTATTCTTGTCCAATTAGGGTTTTTAACCAATCTTGTGCATCCAATAAGTTCATTTGTGTCATTGGATTAACATTTTAGGTCATTTTCGTCTCCTAGCTTATTTCTTGTCCAATTAAGGGTTTTTAACCAATCTTGTGCATCCAATAAGTTCATTTGTGTCATTGGATTAACATTTAGGTCATTTTCGTCCTCCCTAGGCTTATTCTAGTCCAATTAGGGTTTTTAACCAATCTTGTGCATCCATAGTTCATTTGTGTCATTGGATGACATTTAGGTCATTTTCGTCCTCCCTAGGTTTATTCTTGTCCAATTAGGGTTTTAACCAATCTTGTGCATCCAATATGTGTCATTTGTGTCATTGGATTAACATTTAGGTCATTTTCGTCCTCCCTAGGCTTATTCAGTCCAATTAGGGTTTTTAACCAATCTTGTGCATCCAATAAGTTCATTTGTGTCATTGGATTAACATTTAGGTCATTTTCGTCCATCTCCCTACCTTATTCTTGTCCAATTAGGGTTTTTAACCAATCTTGTGCATCCAATAAGTTCATTTGTGTCATTGGACGAACACTTTAGGTCATTTTCGTCCTCCCTAGGCTTTATTCTTGTCCAATTAGGGTTTTTAACCAATCTTGTGCATCCAATAAGTTCATTGTGTCATTGGATGAACATTTAGGTCATTTTCGTACCTCCCTAGGCTTATTCTTGGTCCAATTAGGGTTTTTAACCAATCTTGTGCATCCAATAAGTTCATTTGTGTCATTGGATGAACATTTAGGTCATTTCGTCTCCCTAGGCTTATTCTTGTCCAATTAGGGGTTTTAACCAATCTTGTGCATGCAATAAGTTCATTTGTGTCATTGGATGAACATTTAGGTCATTTTCGTCTCCCCTAGGGCTTATTCTTGTCCAATTAGGGTTTTTAACCAATCTTGTGCATCCAATAAGGTGTATTTGTGTCATTGGATGAACATTAGGTCATTTTCGTCCTCCCTATACTTATTCTGTCCATAGGGTTTTTAACCAATCTTGTGCATGCAATAAGGTTCATTTGTGTCATTGGATTAACATTTAGGTCATTTTCGTCCTCCCTAGGTTTATTCTGTCCAAATTAGGGTTTTTTAACCAATCTTGTGCATCCAATACAGTTGTTTGTGTCATTGGATGAACATTTAGGTCATTTTCGTCTCTCCCTAGTCTTATTCTTGTCCAATTAGGGTTTTTTAACCAATCTTGTGCCACCAATAAAGTTCATTTGTGTCATTGGATTAACATTTAGGTCATTTTCGACCTCCCTAGTCTTATTCTTGTCCAATTAGGGTTTTTAACCAATCTTGTGCATCCAATAAGTTCATTTGTGTCATTGGATTAACATTTAGGTCATTTTCGTCCTCCCTAGGCTTATTCTTGTCCAATTAGGGTTTTTAACCAATCTTGTGCATCCAATAAGTTCATTTGTGTCATTGGATGAACATTTAGGTCATTTTCGTCCTCCCTAGGCTTATTCTTGTCCAATTAGGGTTTTTAACCAATCTTGTGCATCCATATGTTCATTTGTGTCATTGGATGAACATTTAGGTCATTTTCGTCCTCCCTAGGCTTATTCTTGTCCAATTAGGGTTTTTAACCAATCTTGTGCATCCAAAAGTTGTTTGTGTCATTGGATGAACATTTAGGTCATTTTCGTCCTCCCTAGGCTTATTCTTGTCCAATTAGGGTTTTTAACCAATCTTGTGCATCCAATAAGTTCATTTGTGTCATTGGATGAACATTTAGGTCATTTTCGTCCTCCCTAGGCTTATTCTTGTCCAATTAGGGTTTTTAACCAATCTTGTGCATCCAATAATGTCATTTGTGTCATTGGATTAACATTTAGGTCATTTTCGTCCTCCTAGGCTTATTCTTGTCCAATTAGGGTTTTTAACCAATCTTGTGCATCCAATAAGTTCATTTGTGTCATTGGATGAACATTTAGGTCATTTTCGTCCTCCCTCTTGTCCAATTAGGGTTTTTAACCAATCTTGTGCATCCAATAAGTTCATTTTGTGTCATTGGATTAACATTTAGGTCATTTTCGTCCTCCCTAGGCTTATTCTTGTCCAATTAGGGTTTTTAACCAATCTTGTGCATCCAATAAGTTCATTTGTGTCATTGGATGAACATTTAGGTCATTTTCGTCCTCCCTAGGCTTATTCTGTAGCAATTAGGGTTTTTAACCAATCTTGTGCATCCAATAGTTCATTTTGTGTCATTGGATGAACATTTAGGTCATTTTCGTCCTCCCTAGGCTTATTCTTGTCCAATTAGGGTTTTTAACCAATCTTGTGCATCCAATAAGTTCATTTGTGTCATTGGATGAACATTTAGGTCATTTTCGTCCTCCTAGGCTTATTCTTGTCCAATTAGGGTTTTAACCAATCTTGTGCATCCAATAAGTTTCATTTGTGTCATTGGATGAACATTTAGGTCATTTTCGTCCTCCCTAGCTTATTCTTGTCCAATTAGGGTTTTTTAACCAATCTTGTGCATCCAATAAGTTCATTTGTGTCATTGGATTAACATTTAGGTCATTTTCGTCCTCCCTAGTCTTATTCTTGTCCAATTAGGGTTTTTAACCAATCTTGTGCATCCAATAAGTTTATTCATTTGTGTCATTGGATTTTCGTCTCCCTAACATTTAGGTAAACCAATCATTTCGTCCTCCATTATTCGTCCTCCCTAGTTTAATTCTTGTCCAATTAGGTTTTTAACCAATCTTGTGCATCCAATAGTTCATTTGTGTCATTGGATGAACATTTAGGTCATTTTCGTCCTCCCTAGGTTCCTTATTCTTGTCCAATTAGGGTTTTTAACCAATCTTGTGCATCATATAAGTTCATTTGTGTCATTGGATGAACATTTAGGTCATTTTCGTCCTCCCTAGGCTTATTCTTGTCCAATTAGGGTTTTTTAACCAATCTTGTGCATCCAATAAGTTCATTTGTGTCATTGGATTAACATTTAGGTCATTTTCGTCCTCCCTAGGTTTATTCTAGTCCAATTAGGTTTTTTAACCAATCTTGTGCATCCAATAAGTTCATTTGTGTCATTGGATGAACATTTAGGTCATTTTCGTCCTCCCTAGACTTATTCTTGTCCAATTAGGTTTTTAACCAATCTTGTGCATCCAATAATGTTCATTTGTGTCATTGGATAACATTTAGGTCATTTTCGTCCTCCCTAGGCTTATTCTTGTCCAATTAGGGTTTTTAACCAATCTTGTGCATCCAATAGTGTGTTGTGTCATTGGATTGAACATTTAGGTCATTTTTCGTCTCCTCCTCCTAGGCTTATTCTTGTCCAATTAGGGTTTTTAACCAATCTTGTGCATGTCATTGGAATAACATTTAATAATCTTGTGCATCATTTGTGTCATTGGATGAACATTTAGGTCATTTTCGTCCTCCCTAAGCTTATTCTTGTCAATTAGGTTTTTTAACCAATCTTGTGCATCCAATAAGTTCATTGTGTCATTGATTAACATTTAGGTCATTTTCGTCCTCCCTAGTTTATTCTTGTCCAATTAGGGTTTTTAACCAATCTTGTGCATCAATAGTGTTCATTTGTGTCATTGGATGAACATTTAGGTCATTTTTCGTCCTCCCTAGGCTTATTCTTGTCCAATTAGGGTTTTTAACCAATCTTGTGCATCCAATAAGTCATTTGTGTCATTGGATGAACATTTACGGTCATTTTCGTCCTCCCTAGGCTTATTCTTGTCCAATTAGGGTTTTTAACCAATCTTGTGCATCCAATAGTTGTTTGTGTCATTGGATAACATTTAGGTCACTTTCGTCCTCCTAGGCTTATTCTTGTCCAATTAGGGTTTTAACCAATCTTGTGCATCCAATAGGTCATTTGTGTCATTGGATGAACATTTAGGTCATTTTCGTCTCCCTAGGACTTATTCTTGTCCAATTAGGGTTTTTTAACCAATCTTGTGCATCCAATAAGTCATTTGTGTCATTGGATGAACATTTAGGTCATTTTCGTCTCCTACGCTTATTCAGTCCAATTAGGGTTTTAACCAATCTTTGTGCATCTAATAAGTTCATTGTGTCATTGGATGAACATTTAGGTCATTTTCGTCCTCCCTAGGCTTATTCTTGTCCAATTAGGGTTTTTAACCAATCTTGTGCATCCAATAGGTGTGTTTGTGTCATTGATGAACATTTAGGTCATTTTCGTCCTCCCTAAGACTTATTCTTGTCCAATTAGGGTTTTTAACCAATCTTGTGCATCCAATTAAGTTCATTTGTGTCATTGGATTAACATTTAGGTCATTTTCGTCTCCCAGGTTTATTCTTGTCCAATATGGGTTTTTAACCAATCTTGTGCATGCAATAGGTGTCATTTGTGTCATTGGATGAACATTTAGGTCATTTTCGTCCTAACGTAGTCTTATTCTTGTCCAATTAGGGTTTTTAACCAACTTGTGCATCCAATAAGTTCATTTGTGTCATTGGATGAACATTTAGGTCATTTTCGTCATACCCTAGTCTTATTCTTGTCCAATTAGGGTTTTTAACCCAATCATGGTGCAGTCCAATATGTTCATTTGTGTCATTGGATTTAACATTAAGGTCATTTTCGTCCTCCTAGTCTTATTCTAGTCCAATTAGGGTTTTTAAACATCTTGTGCATCCAAATAGGTGTGTTTGTGTCATTGGATGAACATTTAGGTCATTTTCGTCCTCCCTAGCTTATTCTTGTCCAAATTAGGGTTTTTAAAAAATCTTGTGCATCCAATAGGTGTGTTTGTGTCATTGGAATTAACATTTAGGGTCATTTTCGTCCTCCCTAGGCTTATTCCTTTCCAATTAGGCGTTTTTAACCAATCTTGTGCATCCAATTAGGTGTGTTTGTGTCCATTGGAATGACCACATTTAGGTCATTTTTCGTCTCTAGCATTTTTTCAGTCAATTAGGGTTTTTAACCAATCTTGTGCATCCAATAAGGTGTGTTTGTGTCATTGGATGAACATTTAGGTCATTTTCGTCCTCCCTAGTTCTTATTCTTGTGCAAATTAGGGTTTTTAACCAATCTGGTGCATGCAATAAGTTCATTTGTGTCATTGGATGAACATTTTAGGTCATTTGTTCGTCCTCCCTTATGCTTATTCTAGTAACCAATAGGGTTTTTAACCAATCATTTGTGGGCATCCATTTTCATGAGTTCATTTGTGTCATTGGATGAACATTTAGGTCATTTTTCGTCCTCCCTAGGCTTATTCTTGTCCAATTAGAGGTTTTAAACCAATGCTGTGCATACCAATAAGTTCATTTGTGTCATTGGATTGACATTTAGGTCATTTTTCGTCCTCCCTAGACGTATTTCTTGTCCAATTAGGGTTTTTAACCAATCTTGTGCATGCAATAAGTTCATTGTGTCATTGGATGAACATTTAGGTCCTTTTCGTCCTCCCTAGATTTTATTCTAAGTGCAATTAGGGTTTTTAACCAATTTGTGGCATCCAAGGTAGGTGTGTTTGTGTCATTGGATGAACATTTAGGTCATTTTCGTCCTCCTATACTTATTCTTGTCCAATTAGGGTTTTTAACCAATCTTGTTGCATGCAATAAGTTCATTTGTGTCATTGGATGAACATGTTAGGTCATTTTCGTCCTCCCTAGTTTTATTCTTGTCCAATTAGGGTTTTTAATCAATCTTGTGCATCCAATAGGTGTGTTTGTGTCATTGGATGAACATTTAAGGTTATTTTCGACCTTATTCCAAAGGTTTATTCTTGTCCAATTAGGGTTTTTAACCAATTCTTGTGCATCCAATAGGTGTCATGTGTGTCATTGGATTAACATTTAGGTCATTTTCGTCCTCCCTAGTTTATTCTAGTCAATTAGGGTTTTTAACCAATCTTGTGCATCCAATAAGTTCATTTGTGTCATTGGATTAACATTTAGGTCATTTTCGTCCTCCCTAGGCTTATTCTTGTCCAATTAGGGTTTTTAACCAATCTTGTGCATCCAATAAGTTCATTTGTGTCATTGGATTAACATTTAGGTCATTTTCGTCCTCCCTAGGCTTATTCTTGTCCAATTAGGGTTTTTACCCAATCTTGTGCATCCAATAAGTTCATTTGTGTCATTGGATTAACATTTAGGTCATTTTCGTCCTCCCTAGGCTTATTCTTGTCCAATTAGGTTTTTAACCAATCTTGTGCATCCAATAAGTTCATTTGTGTCATTGGATTAACATTTAGGTCATTTTCGTCCATCCTAGGCTTATTCTTGTCCAATTAGGGTTTTAACCAATCTTGTGCATCCAATAGTTCATTTGTGTCATTGGATTAACATTTAGGTCATTTTCGTCCTCCTAGGCTTATTCTTGTCCAATTAGGGTTTTTAACCAATCTTGTGCATCCAATAAGTTCATTTGTGTCATTGGATTAACATTTAGGTCATTTTCGTCCTCCCTAGGCTTATTCTAGTCCAATTAGGTTTTTAACCAATCTTGTGCATCCAATAGGTTCATTTGTGTCATTGGATTAACATTTAGGTCATTTTCGTCCTCCCTAGGCTTATTCTTGTCCAATTAGGGTTTTTAACCAATCTTGTGCATCCAATAAGTTCATTTGTGTCATTGGATTAACATTTAGGTCATTTTCGTCCTCCCTAGGCTTATTCTTGTCCAATTAGGGGTTTTTAACCAATCTTGTGCATCCAATAGGTTCATTTGTGTCATTGGATTAACATTTAGGTCATTTTCGTCCTCCCTAGGCTTATTCTTGTCCAATTAGGTTTTTTTAACCAATCTTGTGCATCCAATAAGTTCATTTGTGTCATTGGATTAACATTTAGGTCATTTTCGTCCTCCCTAGGCTTATTCTTGTCCAATTAGGGTTTTTAACCAATCTTGTGCATCCAATAAGTTCATTTGTGTCATTGGATTAACATTTAGGTCATTTTCGTCCTCCCTAGGCTTATTCTTGTCCAATTAGGGTTTTTAACCAATCTTGTGCATCCAATAAGTTCATTTGTGTCATTGGATGAACATTTAGGTCATTTTCGTCCTCCCTAGGCTTATTCTAGTCCAATTAGGGTTTTTAACCAATCTTGTGCATCCAATAAGTTCATTTGTGTCATTGGATTAACATTTAGGTCATTTTCGTCCTCCCTAGGCTTATTCTTGTCCAATTAGGGTTTTTTAACCAATCTTGTGCATCCAATAAGTTCATTTGTGTCATTGGATTAACATTTAGGTCATTTTCGTCCTCCCTAGGCTTATTCTTGTCCAATTAGGGTTTTTAACCAATCTTGTGCATCCAATAAGGTCATTTGTGTCATTGGATTAACATTTAGGTCATTTTCGTCCTCCCTAGGCTTATTCTTGTCCAATTAGGGTTTTTAACCAATCTTGTGCATCCAATAAGTTCATTTGTGTCATTGGATTAACATTTAGGTCATTTTCGTCCTCCCTAGGCTTATTCTTGTCCAATTAGGGTTTTTTAACCAATCTTGTGCATCCAATAAGTTCATTTGTGTCATTGGATTAACATTTAGGTCATTTTCGTCCTCCCTAGGCTTATTCTTGTCCAATTAGGGTTTTTAACCAATCTTGTGCATCCAATAAGTTCATTTGTGTCATTGGATTAACATTTAGGTCATTTTCGTCCTCCCTAGGCTTATTCTAGTCCAATTAGGGTTTTTAACCAATCTTGTGCATCCAATAAGTTCATTTGTGTCATTGGATTAACATTTAGGTCATTTTCGTCCTCCTAGGCTTATTCTTGTCCAATTAGGGTTTTTAACCAATCTTGTGCATCCAATAAGTTCATTGTGTCATTGGATTAACATTTAGGTCATTTTCGTCCTCCCTAGGCTTATTCTTGTCCAATTAGGGTTTTTAACCAATCTTGTGCATCCAATAAGTTCATTTGTGTCATTGGATTAACATTTAGGTCATTTTCGTTCTCCCTAGGTTTATTCTAGTCCAATTAGGTTTTTTAACCAATCTTGTGCATCCAATAAGTTCATTTGTGTCATTGGATTAACATTTAGGTCATTTTCGTCCTCCCTAGGGCTTTATTCTTGTCCAATTAGGGTTTTTAACCAATCTTGTGCATCCAATAAGTTCATTTGTGTCATTGGATTAACATTTAGGTCATTTTCGTCCTCCCTAGGCTTATTCTTGTCCAATTAGGGTTTTTAACCAATCTTGTGCATCCAATAAGGTCATTTGTGTCATTGGATTAACATTTAGGTCATTTTCGTCCTCCCTAGGCTTATTACTTGTCCAATTAGGGTTTTTAACCAATCTTGTGCATCCAATAGGTTCATCGTTTGTGTCATTGGATTAACATTTAGGTCATTTTCGTCCTCCCTAGGCTTATTCTTGTCCAATTATGGTTTTTTTTACCAATCTTGTGCATCCAATAAGTTCATTTGTGTCATTGGATTAACATTTAGGTCATTTTCGTCCATCCCTAGGCTTATTCTAGTCCAATTAGGGTTTTTAACCAATCTTGTGCATCCAATAGGTTCATTTGTGTCATTGGATTATCATTTAGGTCATTTACGTCCTCCCTAGGCTTATT
Organism: Cicer echinospermum; assembly: GCA_002896215.2. Lineage (NCBI taxonomy): Eukaryota > Viridiplantae > Streptophyta > Magnoliopsida > Fabales > Fabaceae > Cicer > Cicer echinospermum. Next base: position 10,943 of record PGTU02007975.1, read on the forward strand.
CTTGTCCAATTAGGGTTTTTAACCAATCTTGTGCATCCAATAAGTTCATATGTGTCATTGGATGAATATTTAGGACATTTTCGTCCTCTCTAGGCTTATTGTAGTCAAATTAGGGTTTTTACCCTATCTTGTGCATCCAATAAGTTCATTTGTGTCATTGCATTATCATTTAGGTAATTTACGTCCTCCCTAGGCTTATTTTTTTTCAATTAGGGTTTTTAACCAATCTTGTGCATCCAATAAGTTCATATGTGTCATTGGATTAC
>PGTU02007979.1:0-12220 GCA_002896215.2 Cicer echinospermum
CTTAATGTTTGTTTTTGGAAAATCGTTTAAGTTAAATGAGAATTAAGATTGGGGAATCTCTTAATGTCTTGTTTATTTAATGTTTGTTTTGGAAAATCGTTTAAGTTTAATGAGAATTAAGAATGGGGAATCTCTTAATGTCTTGTTTACTTAATGTTTGTTTTGTAAATCGTTTAAATTAAATGAGTATTAAGAATGAGGAATTCTCTTATGTTTGTTTACTTAATATTTGTTTTGGAAAATCGTTTAAGTTAAATGAGTATTAAGAATGGGGAATCTCTTAATGTCTGTTTACTTAATGTTTGTTTTGAAAATCGTTTAAGTTAAAAGAGTATTAAGAATGGGGAATCTCTCTTAATATTTCTGTTTGTTTAATGTTTGTTGTGAAAAATCGTTTAAGTTAATGAGTATTAAAAATGGTAATCTTTTTAATATCTGCATTTGCTAACGATTGTTGTGGATGGAGTCAGTGTATGCTCATGCATTTCATTTTGGAAAATCGTGCTGACCCGTGATAGGTGGCACCTCGGTAAAACAGTACGGACCCGTGATATGGTACGTTTACGATACGTTTTGGTAAATTGTGCTGACCCGCCTGATAGGTGGGCACCTCAGTAAATAGTACTTTGGCCTGTGATAGGCGGTACGTTTACGATTTACGTTTTTTGGTAAGTTTGTGCTGACCCGTGATAGGTGGCACCTCGGTAAACAGTCTTTGCCTGTGATAGGCGGTAACGTTTACGACTTACGCTTTATCTTTTTAGTAAATCGTGCCGACCCGTGATAGGTGGCACCTCGGTAAACAGTACTGACCCGTGATAGGTGGTACTTTTACGATTTACGCTTCTTAGTAAATCGTGTTGACTCGTGATAGGTGACACCTCGGTAATTGGACTTGGCCTGCGATAGGCGGTGCAAATTATGATTTTACGACCCTTCGAGAGGGTTTGGTTTTGGAAATCCGAGTCCATGCATTTTGGCATATACGCATTGCATTAGGGTGCTTGGCACGCGAGTCGTGTTTGATTCAAGTTTATGGTTGAGTGTTTTGAATTTGAGTTGTTTGGTAAATTGTGTTTGTCCGTGAGAGACTGCACAGGTGTTTGTCTGTGAGAGACAACACCCTGGTAAATTGTGTTTGTCCGTGAGAGACTGCACAAGTGTTTGTCCGTGAGAGACAACACCTGCTAGTAAATTGTGTTTGTCCGTGAGAGACTGCACAGGTGTTTGTCCATGGGAGACTGCACTCGTGTTCGTTCGTGAGAAACTGTACGTTTAGGATTTACGCCTCTCGCGGAGGGTTTTTTTTTGGAATTGTGTGATAGCATGTTTGATTGCAAAACTATTTCGAAGCTCATGATGTTGTAGTGATTTTGTTATAAGTGCTAAGTGTTATGTTTTGTTTGGAATCGTGATTGCAAAACTATTTCGAAGCTCATGATGCTGTAGTGATTGTGTTATAAGTGCTAAGTGTTATGTTTTGTTTGGAATTGTGTGATAGCATGTTTGATTGCAAAACTATTTCGAAGCTCGTGATGTTGTGGTGATTGTGTGGGAATTGCTAAGTGTTAAGATGGGGAATTATGTATGAATGATATTGAGTTAGTTTATGTGTTTTTGGAAGAAAATGCAGGGAAATCGATTTCCCAATCGATTGGATGAGTTACAGGGACTTCCCTAATTTGACATAATCGATTTGCCAATCGATTTTCTAATATGTTTTTTCAAAACCAATTAAGAAAACCGATTTGGAAATCGATTTGGCCATGCAGGAATTCAGCAAAACTGACGAAAATAGATTTGGAAATCGATTGGCATTAAGTCAGGGGCTGAGCTATGCTGTCAATTGATTGCCCAATCGATTGAATTAAGCCCAGAATTCAAATTTCACTAAAAACCTTCAGGAAATCGATTGGCTTAGTAGAAATTCTTATTTTTGAGTTAGATAACAGATTGCTCATTGATTTATCAATATCTTGGTTAGTTATGTATTACTTGATGGATTGTGTAAGACCCATAATTTTAAAGTACCCTTTATGTATTTTTGGTGTATTTTGGATTTTGGCTCGGAGACTTTTTAGCCAAAGTTTATAATATTTTGGAGTTTTTATAATCAAAAAGATATTTTGATGCCGATTAGAATTTCTAGTCCATAAATAAATTGAATTAAGTGCGGTGAATCCTTTACGGAGAATTTAATGCGTTACGGGTGAAATGGTAATTTAACAAATATCTAGATATTTTGAGAGATTGTTAAGTTATATTTATTATATAGATATGTTTGTTTGGAGGGAAACAGAAAGGAAAACTAGAAGGAAGGAAAAGGAAAAGAAAAGAATATAACAAAGGAAAGAAAAAGAAAGGAAGGAAAATCCGATTTTCCATCTTCTTCCTCTGCTACCCGCGACCCATTTTTCCCTCCTTCTCCCATTTTCATTTTCGTTGCTTTCTTTTCTTCAAGACTAGTAACCCAAGGTTGGGTGAGTGTTAGAACAAGGATTTCTCGACTCCACTCTTCCTCTTTGATTCGAAAACGAAGAAAAACGGTATTAGCGATTCAAACACAAACCCCTCCGTTTCTTCTAGATCTAAGCTTCATTCCGCGAAGAGTTAGAAGGGAAAGTTGCTCACTACCACGCTACGGTGCTAGGGGACCAATTTGGAGGCGACGTTGCGAGCGAAGATTTTACCGGTTTTACTCGCGGTACCGGAAACCCACGTTAAAGCTAACGTTAAGGTAAGGGCTCCTTCCAAACTTCTAGTTTGCATTTAGGGACTTATCTGTAGCTGTGTGGAAAGGAATTGTTAGGGTTGAATGTAACGAGTTGGGGAAAAATGAATTTAAAGTCACTTGTGTATGATTACAAGTAAATGAAGTCTGATGTATTTAGGTGTTATGTTGTGTTGATTTGTGTTCGTCGTATTTGGCGTGTTCATACTTGATGTTTGTTGATTGATGTGTTTTGGTGTGAATTATGGATTGAATGAGAGAGTATATTTGAGTTTGTTTTTGTGGAATTTGAAAACCATTAGAGTTAAACGAGTATTAAAAATGGGGAATCTTTTAATACTCGGTTTACTTAATGTGCGTTTGAGGAAAATGTTTAAGTTAACTGGACGTTAAGAATGGGGAATCTCTTAATGTCTCGGTTACTTAATGTTTGTTTTTGAAAATCGTTTCAGTAAATGAGAATTAAGAATGGGGAATATCTTAATGTCTTGTTTACTGAATGTTCTGTGTGGAAATCATTTAAGTCAAAAGTATATTAAGAATGGGGAATCTCTTAATATGTTTGTTTGCTTAACGTTTTGTATTGAAAATCATTAAGATAAATCAGTATTAAGAATGGGGAATCTCTTAATGACTTATTTATTTAATGTTGTTTTGAAAATCGTTTAAGTTAACTGGGCGTTAAGAATGGGGAATCTCTTAATGTCTTGGTTACTTAATGTTGGTTGTGAATGTCGTTTAAGTTAAATGGTATTAAAAATGGGGAATCTTTTAATATCTGCATTTGCTTAACGATTGTTGTGGATGGAGTCTGTGTATGCTCATGCATTTCATTTTGGTAAATTGTGTTGACCCGTGATAGGTGACACCTTGGTAAACTATACTGACCCGTGATAGGTGGTACGTTTACGATTTACGTTTTTAGTAAATTGTGCTGACCCGTGATAGGTGGCGCCTCGGTAAACTGTATTGGTCTGTGATAGGCGATACTTTTACGATTTACGCTTTTTCTTTTAGTAAATCATGTTGACCCGTGATAGGTGACACCTCGGTAAACTGTACTGACCCCTAATAAGTGGTACATTTATGATTTACGCATTTTAGTAAATCGTGCTGACCCGTGATAGGTTGCACCTCGGTAATTGGTACTTTGGCCTGCGATAGGCGGCACAATTATGATTTATGGCCCTTCGAGGAGGGTTTTGGTTTGGAATTCCGAGTCCATGCATCTTGGCATATACGCATTGCATTAGGGTGCTTGGCACGCGAGTCGTGTTTGATTCGAGTCTATGATTGAGTGTTTTGAATTTTGATTTATCGTGGTAATTGCGTAGGAATTGCTAACTGTTATGTGTTAATTATTGTGTGTAAGTATGATGGTTTTCGAAATCCCATTTGCCGTGGTAATCGCGTAGGAATTGCTAAGTGTTAAGTTGTGGACTTGAGTAGGAATGACTTGAGTTAATTCATGAATTTTTGGAAAAATGATGAGGGAAATCGATTTCCCAATCGATTGGATGAGTTGCAGGAAGTTCACTATTTTAACCTAATCGATTTGCCAATCGATTGTATAAATATATCTTTCAAAATCTTTTAAGAAATCGATTTGGAAATCGATTGGTAGAGAGGCAGGAACTCAGCAAAATGCCAAAATCGATTTGGAAATCGATTTGGCAACACAGGGACTCATCAAGATTGACAAAATCGACTTAGAAATCGATTTGGTCATGCAGAAACTCAACAGAACTGACCAAATCGATTTGGCAATTTATTGGCTCAGCAAAAGTCCTTATTTTGAGTTAGATAATCGATTGCTCAATTGATTTATCAATGCTTTGGTCAGTTATGTATTAGTTGATGGTTTGAGAACTTCATTTTGAGTTCATTTTTAATTGGCAAGTATTGTATGAACTTTTCGCATATTGAAAATCCTGTTAAGGTGCATGCTTAGTTGAAAAGTTATTTTGAGCATTTAAAAACTTATATGCTATGTGTTAACTGTTATTTTCGGTTGGTGACCCTTTACAATTATTATGGAAATCTTGGCTTTGCCCTCAGATGAGAGTCAGGACGGTCCTACCGGTTCGTACCCTACGGACGGGAATGGAGATGGGAGCGCTTGACTGCAGTTACGATAGGAGGATCCCACGGGGCGCGTGGAGATCACTCAGGGTGTATAGTTTTTTGGTAGGATGATCAGATTAGGTTGATGTGTAGGGACTAGGCGTCCTTCTTTTTGGGTTGGTGTATTTTTAATTTGGAAAACTGTATTTATACTAACATTGTCAGTTTGACATCTTATTTGAATGGGTTCCATGTACCATATGTGTTGTGTAAATGTTTTGGATTTATATTTGGAGAAACTTTTTCGCTGCTTGTAAATTATAATGACTCAATTATCTATCCTAAGGCATTTCTTTATTTATTTCTCTGTTTTAGTTTAATTACTTTTAAAAAAAAAAATATACCCTCGCTTTGAAAAACGGGGTGTTACATTGTGGTATCAGAGCTTTGGTTTGGTTTTTCTTTGGGAGCTGTGGAACCTTGGTTATAGATTGTAGGTCGACCTATAGGTTAGGAGTTGTTATTTGATCATGTGTCGGTTTAGGTGACTTGAGTTGTCAAGTCCAATATGATTATTATGTGTTGTTATAGTCGGACGTTAGTTGGAATTATTTGAAGTAGTGTTAAGACTCTACTTGATGATGGTTTTATAGGAAACCATGCCGCCAAGAAGGAATGACGCTCCGAGAGCCAACGCTAATAGGAATGATCAAATGGCGGAGGCTATGAATAACATGGCTGCTTCTGTCGCCGCACAGACCGCTGCCAAGACTCAGCGCGATCTTGAAAAGAGGGGAAGAGAGATCCTTGCTGCAGAGTCAAGAGGGTTAGAGGACTTCCGTCGTTACAATCCTCCTAAGTTTAAGGGGGATGAGAATTCAGAGAAGGCGGATCAATGGATCCAAGAAGTGGAGAAGATCTTTGAAATGATTAACTGCCAGGCGGGAGTGAAGGTCAGCTATGCCACTTATATGCTGTTGGGGGATGCTGAGCACTAGTGGAGGAGTGCAAGGTTATTGATGGGAGCGGCACACGAGGAGGTGAACTGGGAATCATTCAAAAGGAAGTTTTTAGACAAATACTTCCCGATGAGTACCAGGACTAAACTGGGTGATGATTTTCTGAAACTTCACCAGGGAAGCATGACCGTGGGCGAATATGGCGCTAAGTTTGAATCGCTATCGAGGCATTTCAGGTTCTTTCGTGAAGAGATTGATGAACCATTCATGTGTCATCGTTTCCAAGACGGACTGAAGTAAGAGATTCAAGACTCTGTCTTACCCTTGGGAATTCAACGTTTCCAAGCGCTTGTAGAGAAATGTAGAGAAGTGGAGGATATGAAAAACAAGAGGGCTAGCCGAGGAGGGAATTTTAATTCGGGAGGCCCTAGTCGGGTGAATTATCAGAACAAGGGAAAGCAAGTTGCTAAACCTTATAATCGACCACGGAATAACAGCAGTGGGCAGAATCGCCCGGGGAACCAGAATTTTGGGAGGCAATTGGGACAAGTGCTTCGATGTTTCCGATGTGGGGAAGAGGGACACTATGCTAGTGCTTGTACCACTAACGTCCCCACCTGTCACAATTGTCGGAAGTCAAGGCACATGGCAAGGGATTGCACGGCTCCAAAGGTGGAACCAGTGGTGAATGTAGCTAGGGCTACCCGTCCTACTGCTAGAGGACGCATTTATTGTGTGAGTGCTGAAGAGGGGAATCCATCTGGTAATCTGATTCAGCGCGACTGCGAGATTGCAGGTAACACTCTAACTGCACTCTTTGATTCGGGGGCAACCCATACCTTCATTGCTATGGACTGTGTGAATCGCTTGAAGTTATCTGTGTCTGCTTTACCTTTTGATTTGGTTGTTTCCACACCTGCTAAGACCTTGACCGTAAATTCGGCATGTTTACATTGTCGAATGACTATACAGAATAGGGATTTCTTGGTTAATTTAATTTGTTTACCGCTACAATCACTCGAGGTCATCCTCGTTATGGATTGGATGTCTTATCCTTATGTGATCTTGGATTGTGCTCGTAAATTGGTTCTTTTCCCCGAACCAGGAGTTGTTAAGTATTTAGCTGCTAACAAACTCCGAGTGTCGCTAAGTGAAGGGACTCATGAGTTTTTGTCTCTGGCCAATGTGGAGGCAAAGATAAATGTGATCATAGAAGATGTGATGCTTGTCAACGAGTACCAGGATGTATTTCCAACAGAAATTCCAGGATTGCCACCGGTAAGAGAAGTGGAATTCTTCATTGATTTGCACCCAGGAACGGGACCTATTTCAATGGCACTTTATCGAATGTCGCCATTGGAATTAAATGAGCTCAAAAGCCAAATTGAAGACTTGTTGGAGAAGAAATTCATCAGACCAAGTGTATCACAATGGGGAGCTCCAGTTTTGCTAGTTAAGAAGAAGGACGGAAGCTCGCGCCTATGTGTGGATTATAGACAGCTTAACAAGGCAACTATTAAGAATCGTTTTCCTTTGCCACGAATCGATGATTTGATGGATCAGTTGAGAGGGGCCGCGATATTTTCGAAGATTGACTTGAAGTCGGGTTACCATCAGATTCGAGTAAGGGAAGGAGACATTCAGAAAACAGCTTTCAGAACCCGCTATGGACATTATGAATACCTGGTTATGCCGTTTGGAGTTACCAATGCACCGACAATTTTCATGGACTACATGAACAGAATCTTTAATTCATTCCTTGATAAATTCGTTGTGGTGTTCATTGATGATATATTGATTTATTCAAGGACTGAAGAAGAGCATGGAGAACATTTACGACAAGTTCTTGAGATTTTACGCGAGAAGCGATTGTATGCCAATCTGTCGAAGTGTGAATTTTGGCTAGAGAAAGTGAATTTCTTGGGACATGTGATAACCAAGGAAGGAATCGCTGTAGATCCGGCTAAGATTGAGGCGGTTCTTGCTTGGAAACAGCCTCAGACTGTCACTGACATACGGAGTTTTTGTAGGACTGGCAGGGTACTACAGGAGGTTTATCGAAGGTTTTGCTAAGATTGTGGCTCCACTAACACAACTTACCAGAAAAGATCAACCGTTCGAATGGACGGAGAAGTGTGAAGAAAAACTTCCAGTTACTAAAGAGAAAATTGACGACCTCACCTGTATTGGTATTACCGCAATCAGAAGAACCCTATGAAGTTTATTGTGATGCATCTCACCAAGGGTTAGGATGTGTTCTGATGCAACACAAGAAAGCTGTGGCTTATGCCTCGAGACAATTGAAGATTCATGAGAGGAACTATCCTACTCATGATTTGGAGCTTGCCGCAGTTGTTTTTTTTGCATTAAAGATCTGGAGGCACTATTTATATGGGTGCATGTTCACCGTGTTCAGCGACCATAAAAGCTTGAAATATTTGTTTGATCAGAAGGAGTTGAACATGCGCCAGAGACGATGGATGGAGACTCTCAAGGACTTTGATTTCACACTGCAGTACAACCCTGGGAAGGCCAATGTAGTGGCTGATGCGTTGAGCAGAAGAAGTGTATCGGTGTCTTCAATAATTATGGCTAGACAACAAGAGTTGTGGGAAGCTTTTAGAGACCTGCACTTGAACGTAGAGTTTGCACCGGGAATTTTGAAATTCGGAATGATTAAGATCTCGAGTGGACTACTTGAGGACATTGCAAATTCTCAAGATGACGTCTTAATTCAAGAGAAGAGGAATCTAATAGTGCAAGGGAAAGACGACTGAGTTCAAGATTGGGGCAAATAATATTTTGCGGTGTAATGGTAGGATTTGTGTACCAGAAATTACAGATATGCGGAAAACGATTTTAGAAGAGGCACATAAGAGTAAGCTGAGTATTCATCTTGGAGCAACAAAGATGCATCAGGATTTGAGGCAGAATTATTGGTGGCCAGGAATGAAGAACCATGTGGCGGAATATGTATCCACTTGTCTAACTTGTCAGAAAGCGAAGGTGGAACATCAGCGACCTGCTGAGATGTTGCAACCTTTAGATATACCAGAATGGAAGTGGGACAGCATTTCCATGGATTTTATAACCGGATTGCCAAAGACAAGGAAGAAGAATGATTCTATATGGGTGATAGTGGACCGACTGACTAAATCTGCTCACTTTTTGCCGGTGAGGACCACCTATAAGGTAGATCAGCTAACGGAGATCTACATTGCTGAAATTGTGAGGTTACACGGGGTACCATCGAGTATTGTATCAGACCGTGATCCGAAGTTCACATCACATTTTTGGGGAGCATTACACGAAGCTCTGGGAACGAAGCTACGGTTGAGTTCAACTTACCATCCACAAACAGACGGACAGACTGAAAGGACGAATCAGTCCTTGGAAGATCTGTTGAGTGCATGTGTATTAGATGATAGAGGAAGTTGGGACGACGTGCTTCCGTTGATTGAGTTCACCTACAACAATAGCTTCCACGCAAGTATTGGAATGGCTCCATATGAGGCCTTATGTAAGACCCATAATTTTAAAGTACCATTTATGTATTTTTGGTGTATTTTGGATTTTTGGCTCGGAGGCTTTTAAGCCAAGGTTAATAATATTTTGGAGTTTTATAATCAAAAAGATATTTCGATGCCAATTAAAATTTATCGTCGTTAAATAAATTGAATTTAACTGCGGAAAATACCTTACGGAGAATTTAAGGCGTTTCGGGTGAAACGGTAATTTAATAAATATCTAGATTTTGAGATATTTGTTAAGTTATATTTATTATATTTTATATATGTTTGTTTGGAGGGAAAAAGAAAGGAAAACTAGAAGGAAGGAAAAGGAAAAGAAAATAGTATATAAAGGAAGGAAGGAAAAAGGAAGAAAGGAAAAAGAAAGGAAAGAAAAGAAAGGAAGGAAATTCATAAAATTTCCATCTCCTTCCTCTGATTGAAACCGTGAACCCAAAATCCCTCCTCCTCCCATTTTTCGTTTTCGTTGCTTCCTTTTCTTCAAAGCTAGTGACCCAAGGTCGGGTGAGAGCTAGATCAAGGTTTTCGCAACTCCACTCTTCCTCTTTGATTCGAAAACGAAGAAAAACGGTTTTGAGATCCAAACACAAACCCCTCCGTTTCTTCAAGATCCGAGCTTCATTTCAAGAAGTGATGGAAGGGAAAGTCGCTCACCTCCGTGCTACGGTGCTAGTAAACTAATTTGGAAGCGGCGTTGCGAGCGGAGATTTTTCCGGAAATTACTCGCGGTACCGGAAACGCACGTTAAAGCTAACGTTGAGGTAAGGGCTCCTTCCAAACTTTTAGTTTGCATTAGGGACTTATCTGCGGTTGTGTGGGAAGGAATTTGTTAGGGTTAAATGTATCGATTTGGGGAAAAACGAAACTAGTGCGTTATGGGTAAAAATCTTAGAGTTAGGTTTTGCTTATAGTGATGAATGTTTCGTGGTAAATGAATTTGAATGTCATTGTGTATGGTTATGGGTAAATGAAATTTGATGTATCTGGGTGTTATGTTGCGTGATTTGTGTTCGTTGTATTTGGTGTGTTCGCACTTGATGTTTGTAATTGGTGTGGTTGTTGTGATTTATGGTTTGAATGTGAAAGTATGTTTGAATTTGTTTCTGTGGAATTGGAAAACCATTAGAGTTAAACGAGTATTAAAAATGGGGAATCTTTTAATACCTCGGTTTACTTAATGTGTATTTGAGGAAAATGTTTAAGTTAACTGGGCGTTGAGAATGGGGAATCTCTTAATGTCTCGGTTACATAACTATCGTTTTTGAAAATCGTTTCGGTAAATGAGTGTTAAGAATGGGGAATCTCTTAATGACTCGTTTACTGAATGTTTTGCGAGAAAATCGTTTAAGTCAAAAGTATATTAAGAATGGGGAATCTCTTAATATGACTGTTTGCTTAACATTTTGTTTTGAAAATCATTAAGTTAAATCGGTATTAAGAACGGGGAATCTCTTAATGACTTATTTAATTAATGTTGTTTGAAAGTCGTTTAAGTTAAATGGGTATTAAAAAATGGGAATCTTTTAATATCTGCATTTGCTTAACGATTGTTGTGAATGGAGTCTGTGTATGCTCATGCATTTCATTTGGTAAATTGTGTCGACCCGTGATAGGTGACACCTTGGTAAACTGTACTGACCCGTGATAGGTTGTACGTTTACGATTTACTATTTAGTAATTCGTGTTGACCCGTGATAGGTGACACCTTGGTAAACTGTACTGACCCATGATAGGTGGTACGTTTACGAGTTACTATTTAGTAAATCGTGTTGACCCGTGATAGGTGACACCATGGTAAACTGTACTGACCCGTGATAGGTGGTACTTTTACGATTTACATTTTTGGTGAATTGTGCTGACCCGTGATAGGTGGCACCTAGGTAAACAGTACTGGTCTGTGATAGGCGGTACGTTTACGATTCCCGCTTTTTCTTTTAGTAAATCGTGTTGACCCGTGATAGGTGACACCTCGGTAAACTGTACTGACCCGTGATAGGTGATACGTTTATGATTTACGCATTTTAGTAAATCGTGCTGACCCGTGATAGGTGGCACCTCGGTAATTGGTACTTTGGCCTGCGATAGGCGGTACAATTATGATTTACGGCCCTTCGAGGAGGGTTTTGGTTTGGAATTCCGAGTCCATGCATTTTGGCATATACGCATTGCATTAGGGTGCCTGGCACGCGAGTCATGTTTGATTTGAGTTTATGATTGAGTGATTCGAATTTTGATTTATCGTGATAACTGAGATGAAGGTGTTAAGTGTTATGTGTTGTTTATTGTGTGTAAGTATGATGGTTATCGAAACCCCGTGTGTCGTAGTAATCGCGTAGGAATTGCTAAGCGTTAGGTTGTGGACTTGATTTGGAAGGGACTTGAGTTAATTCATGAATTTTTGGAAAACTGATCAGGGAAATCGATTTCCCAATCGATTGGATGGGTAAACAGGGACTTGGCCAATTCACAAATCGATTAGCCAATCGATTTCGAAATCATTTTTTTTAAGGAATCAGTTAGGAAATCGATTGCCCAATCGATTAGGCCTTAAGTCAGGGGCTCAGGAACCAATCAATCGATTTACCAATCGATTGATTTCAGCCCAGGATTCTGTTTCATTAAGAATCCCTCACCAAATCGATTAGGAAATCGATTGGCTCGAAACCAGGGGCTCAGGAACCAATCAATCGATTTACCAATCGATTGAATTCAGCCCAGGATTTTGTTTTCATTAAAAATCCTTCACCAAATCGATTTCCCAATCGATTGGCTCAGTGAAAATCCTCAGTTTTAGTTGTATGATTAATTGCTCATGAATCTTGTAAGACCTTGGCATCGAAATATCTTTTTGATTATAACACTCCAAATATTATTAACTTTGGCTTAAAAGCCTCCGAGCTAAAATCCAAATACATAAAAGGTACTTTAAAATTATG
>PGTU02007980.1:0-43919 GCA_002896215.2 Cicer echinospermum
CAGGTAGCTACCATTTCCACCCTTATCTAGAGGTGTCCTTTTAACTTACCATATAGACAAGCCTATACGGATAAATAAGATTATTTTGTCATTCTCTTTTAAAAAAAGTTGAGATTTAAAAAAACACAAGAAACATGATGGAGAATAATTTTAGATAATTATGAAGAAAATTAACTAAATGATTTACATTTTGCAATTTAACTTATTTTAATGTAAATATCTATGAATAATTACTTTTACTAAAATAGTATTTGACTATGTGTTTGAAACATAGGACCAAATGATTTTGGAACAAGTTTTAAAAATGGATAAAATTATAGTTTCAATTTTTTATTTTACAAAATGGAAAAAATCGTAATCAAATTTTTAAATTTTATTTACTACAATAATAAATAATAATTTTTATTTATAATTTTATAGAATTAAATTAATTATATTTTATTCTATTAATTTTTTAAGCAACAAATTAAAGTATAAAATTATACATGATGTCAAGACATTTCAACCTATATTGAGAGTTCAAGACAAAAATTTTTAACATATAAATTTGACACCCTTTAAAAATTTATTACAATAAGCAAAATAAAAAAGATACAAAGAAAAATTGAGGAGTATAGGTCAAAAAATCCAACATAAACGAAAAAACATGAACAACTATAATGCTCTATAATTTAAAACATTACTAAAAAAAGTTCAAAGACTAATTTTTGTGAAATAAAAAAAGTGAAAAGCAAAAAAATTTTAAACTTTAAAAAATATAAACAAAAATGAATAATCAAAGTCATTCATAATTTATTACGTTATACAATTAAAAAAGAACTTCGAAATAATATCCCACTAACAAAATCATTACGTGAAGTTTAGAGAAAGAATTTTATCTATATAATATTACCTTCTTCAAAATATGATAAATAAAAACCGCATGCTGATAAATTTTAGTTCTTCCATTAGTTTATTTTTATTTTTAAGTGGTTAATTTAATTTAATTTAATTTAATTGAAAATTCCTTAAAATCTTATTTTTATTAGGAAATATTTGTGCTTACAATAATGAAATTGAAAATTGAAAAATTTATATAAAAAAAAAATGGAAAATTGAAATTCCATATAAACTTTTTAAAGACACGCACATGCATTCCATAGCATCAAAGCAAATAATTGTCACACTCAAGTTTGCAATATATAGGTTGGATGATGGATCTATAATTAGTGATCATTGCCGACCTAATGTTCACCAGTATTGCAGCCCCATGCTTAATTACCCATTTCTATTAAATGCTGATATGTAATACTGCTACTTAGTAGGAGTGGGCAGGACATAGTTCACCCCAAAAAACGTAGCCATAACAAAATAGGCCTATGCTACCCCCAATAAATAAATAAACGTTAAACACTTCAGATGCATTAGGAAAAATGGTCACATTTTTTCTTTAATTAATTAACAGAACTCTCCCTTCCTTGCTTTTGACTAGCTTGACCATTTATTTATTGAGAAATTGACTCGATTTGACTTTGTTTATACCTTTCTTTGCATTTGAAAGTATGGATATAATTTTAAAACCATTAGAGGCATGTATCTAAAATCAATCTTATGAGAGATTATAGATAGTTCACTACAATAATTGAAATGCATGTGTCAAAAATAAATAATTGAAATGCAAAACAGAAAACCGCGGCAATTAAATACAATAAATGTGGAAAAGGTTTTCCCTAAAAGACTCAGGAAGACTTATAGTTATAATGTTAAAATGAGTTTATGTCTTCACTTGTGGAAACCGAATTGACTTCAGGAAACATCATGGACAAGTTAACTAAGAAACCTTTAACAATTGAAAACACACTGAATGATTTAATTAGTTAATTTCAATTTTTTTTGTCGAATAAAATTAATAATTATTGTTAGTTTTCATATTTGAATTTAAAATCTCCTTAAATTATTTTTAGTAACCCTATAGTTAGCTCATCAAATTAAGTTACATACGATAAATTTTTTAATAAATAAATATTAATAAAACTATTGGTTATGTTAGTTACTTAAAAAGATTATCGGATGAGTATCAAACTTAAGTTGAGAGAAAAAAAATACTTGATGAGATAATATTTTTAATATTTTAAAAACTTATATTTACAAAATTTGTCTAAAATAACTGAGATGATTATTCATTGCAATGTAAAACAGATGAAGCTTTCCCCTTCTCAATAAACATAGTAAATATTAAGCTTAATTATTCGAAGGGGTTCTATACGTCTAGCCCTGTATTTATTATATGAAGCAAAATTAACACTTCTCTTTCTCATGAAAGTTGCCAAGCAGATTTTGTCCCAAAAAAGTATGTGAATAAATATAATTATATGACATGTTTAAACAATTGGTAATACAATCATTTTGTAAGCATATACTGCTCTAATCTATTTTGACAAAACGGTTTAATAAACTATATGTGTAATCAATAATTTTATTCAAGATTATATTTTTAAATATTAATATTATATTATAGTGATAATTAAAATGTAAATTTTATGAACACTTGAAAAAAAAACTCGTAAGTAAGTAGGATAAAAATAAAATATATAAATGTACATTGTACAAGAAACTAGAGCGATTAAGTGTAAAAGATTGAGCCATATAAAAATTTGTCTTTACAAAAAAAAAATAAGTAAAAATTAAATTTAAAAAAAAAAATTCTAGTTAAAATATTTTGTTTGATTAGAGTTGTTACTTCATAAAATGTTTGCTTAAATCAAAGAAAGGAAAAAAAAAATTATTTTCCCACGTAGTTCGTCTGCGTCAAATTAACGATGATTCTTTTCAAAAAATTATAAGAAATATTTTTTTTCGTCTAATTAGACTTCTATGAATGCATGAAAGAAAACCCATCCCCTTCCTATTTTTCTGTCAGTCAGATAGATATATAAGAAGACTCCAAAAGAACTTTTATTTACCTTTGAACCTATTTTTGTTTATATTTCTAAAATGGAAAGAGTGTTTGTCATATACATTCAGATATACACATTTTTATGATTTTTTATGTTCTATTGTAAATATATATAGTTTTTTAATTGATAAAAGTAAGTTTGTATGCTTTATTTGTCTAAATTACGATCTATTGTAACATTTAATGAGAAGATTTGAAATAATTTTGAATGTATATGTTAATTTGAATTGTGTTTTCCATTTTTTGTATTTTACGATGAATTCTTTGTTATTTATTGTCTTCTCATATGGTAAAAATGTGCAAAGTCAAGGGTAGTCGTCAAGTAAAGACACTTAAATACTACAAAATTATTAAAACAAACATTAATAAAAATTGTTTGATGCCAATGATAAAAAAAATATATTCATATAGAACACTTATCTTATTACTACGTTAATTGTATTGTTGATCCACTAATTTTATGATGATAGAGTAATTAAATTTTTTAACATATTTTGTTTCATCTTATGTTAAAGATAATTCCGGTTCCAACCATATAAAAGTTAAGAAATATTTCTCATTTTTTTGTTCATTTTAACATACTTTACAATTATATCTCTCTCTTTCTCCACTTTGTCCTCCCCTTCCCTCCCCATAGTGCCCACCACCGTCGCCCTCTTCCTAAGTACCGTTTTTCTTTATTTTCTCTCTATTGCACTCTAATTTTATTTTGATTTACTCTGATTTTAGGATGTTTATGTAGTGATATTGGATTGATTTTATGATTGTTGAAGTTAAGTTGATTTTCCTTTTTTTCATATTGCCATGATATTTTCTTTCTTGATCTATCCTATTTTACAATAGAATAAAAGTTATGATTTGTTTTGGTGATGTTTGGAGTTTTATGTTAATTATTTTCTATATAAATTACTTAATAATAAACTTTTATTGATGTTTTTTAAAAAAATTGAAGGTGAGAATAATAATTTATTTTCCTCGTCATCTCATGTTATTTGTTACGATTGTATTGATATTCCTATTTTGCGTTGATGGATATATAATAATAATAATATATAATAATAAATAATAATAATAACAATTAATATAATAATATAATAATAATAATAATAATAATAATAATAATAATAATAATAAGAATAATAATAGTGTTGAACTTATATATATATGTGTGTGTGTGTATGTGTGAAATATGAATTCACAAGAAACAAAATTGGATTGTGATGCTATAATCTAATGTTTAGAGGCAAGTGTATTTAAAGGATAGTTAGACGTTTGTTTAACAATTTTTATAAGTAATTATTCTTCAATGTAGTTTATAAAATGTTATAGCATTCGAAATTGACTTATGGGAATAGAGAGTGATAAAAGAGAATAACTTTTAGAGAGTTTGATCAATCAAATGATGTCACATGTGTTAATCAACTTCACAAAATATTAGATCATCCGACGCATTGTGGGTCTCATATGTGTACTGAGGTAGGTTTTTGATGAAAATAAGATAGAGTAGTTAACTATCGAAGAACAAGGGCCTATGTTCTTACACACTATTGCTTATCATTTTAAAGACCGGTTATTAAGTTCTTATTTAAGATGATTAAAGACAAATAGTTAGCTAGGCATTTTAATTCACTATTGAATGGAAAGTTTTTATGGTTACACAAAATATTCTTAGAGCACCTAATTTTTTTCAAAGGATATTTGGATGAAAGAACAACCAAGTCGAAAATTCAATCAAATAGAATAATTAGAGATACATATTATTAGCTAATGGTATTTGACGAGTTAGGAAAAAACTTTTGAGGAATTGACGTTGAAAAAAAGTTGCATTAGAACATTGCAAACCGTTCTAAGGTGTTTGGTAAAATGTGTTTGATGATTCAAGAAATATTATTAAATGGTTAGAAAATGCAACTACAGAAACAAGATGTTTTGCCGCAACAGACAAAATATTTATTTTGCCTGTGTCACATCGTTTGCACATATTTTAGGATTGTGATGATATGATCGTCTTGCATTTGTTAAAATCGTTGATCTACTTAGTTCTATTTTTGTATGGTTTGTTTGAAACATTAAAGACAACATGATATTTCTTTATGATAACTTTATTGCGTATTACGTAGTCGATAATTTTAATTTTTATACAATGTGTTTAATTTTTTTAATGATATGTTTTTGGATTTTTTAATTTCTTCACAGTATATTAAAATACATTCTATAAATTATTTATATTTTTTAGTATTATTATGTTATTTATCAAAAAAAATATATGAATGTATTGTTGAAAAGAAAAAAATTAAAATAAATTATAAGAACAAACTTATCATTTTATCTACAATATATAAATCATATCATTAGTTATGTAGTGCTTTCAACACGTTGGAATAGAAATAAATCGAACCTTATCAAGTTAACACGATTAATATAATAACTCTTTATCAAGTTCATATCTATTTTGTGCCTCCTTCTCTTATGATTATCTATCATATCATGTCCATCAAATACGCCTTAAAATTGTTATTCATAAACTCAATGGATATAATTGGAATAAAATTTTTTTTTTTTCAAAAAAAAAAACCAAAAAAACCGAGGTGGCCGGCCCTGTTTTAAAAAAAAACCCCAAAAGGGCAAACCACAATAGTACCATGCCAAAGGGGGCCTCATTGTCATCATAAAAATATATTCATTATTATCAACAAATACAATATTGAAATACAATGGACTTATCACAACGACCCAGGCCAGAAGTATATTGAAAAAAATCTAATTTATTATCTCTCGACCCTTTTTCGTTTTGTCTTTGCGGTGATATACAGTAATCCACTTGGTCCATTCACAACACAAGCGAATGGACCCTTTCTTTATTTTCATTTAATTATTATTTAATCACAAACATAGGAAATATTTTATGATATATTATAAAATGAAATAAGAATTGCTGATTATATGGCTCAATTTCACAAATTTTATAAATATTGCAGTTCTTAAGTCATAATGTTGTAGTCATAAAAAAATTTCATAGTTAAAAAATCTTAATATTTAAAAGTCCTTAAAATTTAATAGATTTGTGTAGAGTCTATTGAATCTACTCTTTTCATATTATTTTTTTAAATTTGATAATTTTTTTCTTAAATAAATTTTTGAGCAGAATTTTTTTGATTTTTTCGATAAAATATGATATTACAATATTTTTTCACAAAAAATTTTAATTTGAAAAAAAATAATTTTTTACTTTTTACAAAATTTTTTTAAAAAATTAATTATTTTAATATTTTCGAGAAAAAGTAAATTTTAGCAATAGAATTTTAAAAGGAAGTTTTAAATTGTGAGGTTTTGATAACTTTAATTGTGGTTTATACTACTTGAAACTGAAATAAATAGATATAAATATTGTACGTACATTTGAAAATGAACAATATGAAGAATATTGCTGCGGTTGGTGTTGTCTTTCTCGTACTCCAAGGGCAGGAAACATCATTTATAATTATCATGATCTTCTGTAAAATTTATAAATAATGGCTGCTTGTGAAATTAATAAAGAACATGAAGTTGCACTTCTATTACGTGTCAACCTGGTGAATAAGCTCAAAAGTTGATAATTTAATTCTGCATGAGTAAAAGTTTAATGATTTCATTTAATGTGAAAAATTGAAAAGTTAAAACGTTACTATATTATTCCATTTTTTTGTCAAAGTGTTTTACATTTCAGTGATAGTACAAGGTGCAAAAGCATTTATTAGTAGCCATAAAGTAGCGTAGAGACAGATGTCAAAAGATATAGTATAGTTAGTTGTGGAAGGTTAAAAACTATAATGCATTCAATGAAAGCAGTCCTTGTGATTGTTAATAGTATAGATGACGAGTGAGTGCGGATTGAATGATCTTTTTCTTAGTAGATGGTTATTGCCCTCTTGCACCCATGAGTGAAGTTCTTAATGTTTCTATGTCGGTGAGCTTTGGACGATTAATATCCAAGATTGTTTATTATAGCCTATTAGGCCACTCTAATAGCAACCTCACATTCAGATCAAACCAAAGAAGGCTAATAGCTTCTCTGAGTTCTAATAAGTCTGTTTGTAATTTGCCAATTCCCTATGCAGATTTTCAGTCTTGCGCCAAAGAGCACTTGTGTGCTTTTGGCCTTTTTGTTCTTTTTGTTTTTACTAGGATTTTGTTATGGAGAACAGCAAAGTACCAATTGAGGTAGTTGGCTTGGTGAATTGTGCAGATTGCCATTACAGAACAATATTAAACTAGCCAGGCTTTCTCAGGTTACTTGTGCTCCGCTCTTTATCTAGTACATGCACAATAGTAATAAACTTTTGATCTGGATAACTGTTAGTAAAAAAAAAAGTCTCTAAAATATTAACACATTTTTAACATTATTACAATTCTTTACAATGTAAACACCATCTAAGCCTCTAACAGGACTTTGAATCCAAAAATAAAAATGTTTGTTTTAGTAATATGACTAATATGTCTAACTAACATTTCTTGTGCAGGGTTACGTGGAACAATGACTGCAAGGCCTCAAATGACATATCCAAAACAAGAGGGGCCGGTGAGCTTGATAAAAATGGGAAATTTCAAAGTATCACTTCCTAAAAGACGATATAAAGAAGGTGGAATTGAAAGAAGATGCTTTATGCCTCAGTTACATAGTGCATCGGCTGGCCACCAGTCCTACTCATTATGGCATTTCAAAACACCAAAATTGTCATGTCAAGTCAAATTTGATGACAAACATACCCTCAGTACTGCTAATGCTGGCAAAACTCAAATTCTCATCGCTAACATGTTACCTCAGCATTTTTTTTGGAAACATCCTCTTTTTCCTAAGCTTCCTCATCCTCAAACTTACCTGACTTTCCACCATTTCCACCAAAAGTTTTCCACAAAACATCCTCTTTTGCCCTCATATTCCTATCTACAAGAAACCTTTCCCTCCTCCTGCTGCCTGTCTATAAGCCACCTGGTTTAATTGAAACCCTCACCCTCCTTCCTGTGCCTGTCTATAACCACCGTGTATATGTGAAAACCGCTCCCTCCTCCTGTGCGCTGTCTATAAACCAACCGGTAGTACGTGAAACCTCTCCTTCCTTCCCGTGCCTGTTTATAAGCCACCTGTATATGTGAAACCTCACCCTCCTCCTGTGCCTGTCTATAAGCCTCCTATTTTCCAGTTACTAAACCGCTTCCACCACGGGTTCCGTGCAAGAAAAACCATGTCCACCAAAGATTGAGCATCCAATTCTACCACCTGTTCCAATATTATAAACCTCCAAATAGTTCCAAAGCCCACCGGTGGTTCCGATCTCAAGCCACTTCCTCCTCCAGTTCCCAATTTACAAAACCACCAGTTGTCACTAAACCTTTTCCTCCATTCAAGAAACCACCATGTCCACCAAAATTTGAGCATCCAATTCTACCACCTGGTTCCAATTATATAAATCCTCCAATATTCCAAAGCCACCAGTGGTCGATCGGTCAACCACTTTCCTCCTCAGTTCCAATTTACAAAACCACCAGTTTGTCACTAAACCCTTTCCTCCATTCAAGAAACCACCATGATCCACCTCTTCCAAGCTCCCTCCAAAGCCCATTTTTTCCATCACCCCGAAGTTTTGGGAAGAATGGCCTCCAAAGCCTTTTTCCAATCACCCCAAGTTTGGAAATGGCCACCAATCTCTCCAAAGAACTTCTTCCATCATCCAAAGTAGGAAGATTAGGGCATTCCTAAAAAAGCTTTCTTTCCATCACCCTAAAGTTTGGGAAATGGCCACCATTAACTCCTCATAATTAGTCTTCTTGTTGGTTGTACAAAATATTCATGGTTTTTTTTGTCTTCTTTGTTTCTCTAATTACTAACCCACAATCAATTTGCAATAAAGCCTTCAAGGTCAGGCATTGAAAGGCATTATAAACAGAAGAGCATTCAAGCCATGATGGAGAAAACCAAAAAAAAAAAAATAGCCATGATGTTGTTTGAAGAAGTTGATGAAGCTGCAAATGTATTCAATTGTTGTTCTTGAGTGAAGATCAAGGAATTATATTCTTTTAAAATTACTTCATGTGTATATACATGTTTGTGTAGTTAGTATTTTGTGATGAGTATTGCATTCCCACTTGCTATCTTGGGTTATTAATAAAATTCCCACTTTATCTCAGATATAAATCCATGTAGCATCGTTTAATCACTTAACAATAATGACCACGCATTTTTTCTTATACAAAATGTGAGCAATATATTAACGAAATCAACTTATTTATTTTAAAAATAAGATCAAATTAAAAGGTGAGAAACAATAACAAAAATATGGTGGATAACATAAAAACTTGACTCTTGCAATGTTATGAGCAATAAAGTTGGACTCACCTCCTAATAAAATTTATACTAAAGGTTCCATAGTGTGCAAGATGTGATCTACAAGATAGTAGCTAGTGTCCCTCAAATCTGCTTATTACTATTCTATTCCTTAACTTCTTATATTATAGATAATGGTGTCTAATTTTTTAATTAATGAAATATTATTGTAAAAAAAAAATGAATGCCTATATTAAAATTAGTTATAACTCCAAAATTTGGAAAAAATATATTTTCCTCAATTCAACGTGGAACTAAAAATTGAGTACGAATTTTTTACATATTCGTAAAGTCAAATATTAATTAGTGCTTCAAGTTAAAATAAATTAATATAGATTTAAATTAAATATTTTTAAAATATAAATTAAAAAAAAATAAAATTTATTTTGAAATATTGTCCGTTTAATTTCAATCGGACGAATCACGTAATCCAAAATCCGTTGCAAGGACATCAGAGTCACAGCAGGGCGTGAGAAAAGCGGCAAAAAGAGAAAGAATCAATAAAAAATATTAAACTAAACCCTTCAAGTTTTTCTGGGTTTTTGCATTGCTAGGGTTTTACCTCGATCACTCTTCTCGTTCTTTCCTCCAAACAAGTCCGATACTAGCTCCATAGCACCCTCTCTCTGTGGACTCATTCACTCTCCTCTTCCACTGACCTTGAAAATTCCTCTCTCTCTTCAGATCTCCCACTTGAATTTTACACTTCAACTCCGTTTCTCTGGTCTTCACGGCTTCTTCCAATTTGTGCATTTTAACGAATTCTTATTGGCTCTTGTTTAGGTGAATTAATTGAAGACAATCATGCCTGGTTCGTGGATACACTTTCCCGCTTCAAAATGCCCAATTCATAAATCCAAGGAAGCTTTGAATTCAAAGAAAACTCAAAATTGGAATCTCAACAGCTTACTATTCAACCTCACTTCAAAGATTAAAGCTCTGCAAATTAGCTCATGCCTGGTTAGTTGCCTTCTTCCTTTGTTTTTGTGACATTGTACCCTTAAATGCTCATTAACTGTTTTATCAATTTTGTTCGGTTATCATTACGTGTAGGGGTCAGCAGTTATGATGGAGCTAAAGATTTCAATGCGTGAAAACAAATTCGAAGTATGTTTTGACATTGAAGCTCTGAAAAAAATTATCCCACCAGTTGGAATTTTGAAATGTGTTATTACAATATTGAATAGATAGGGGGTGATTTTTAATATTATTTTATTATGCGGTTTGGGAACTGATACCTTTAATGGTCAATTTGCTCCATGGGAATTCTTCTGTTAGATTTATTGAATTTTTTTAATTGATTGTTCATGTTTATTTTTCAGCTAGCTAGATGAAGTTCAATCATACATACTGTTGAAAGTCCATTGAACTAACAGTGCAGCTGCTGATTCCACGGCTTCAGATTTCTTCACATTGTTAGTTGTTTAATCCCCTCTAGTCAATCTTTTAGTATACATCTGTGTCCTTCTTTAAGTTAACAATTTTTTATCACATTGTTTCAAAGGATTTGGCTGACTCTTGACATGTTTTACAGGACATATTTTTAAGTAAAATGACAGAAATGAATTATGTTAATCATTGTTTGATGGGATACCCAAAACTTTATTTGGTACATTTTTCGTGAATTTTATATTTCGAGACTTTAAGAGTACGGGTTGGGAGTTTCATTAATTTGACATAATATTTTGGAATGATTTTATAATTTGTTACACTATGTTACATATTTGGACTGTGGTAGAAGCGTCTAATGCCATGTGTGTTCCACAAGTTCCATGCATATGATTCTTTTTCCTTTTAATCTCACCAAAAGGTATCTCTCTGTGCACACACACATGTAGAAACTTGCCTGTCTCCGGTGTTCTTTTCAAATGATGAACCTTTCTGGCTTTTCCTCATCATGCCTTTATGTTTAATCTGTTTAAAGCTATTTATCCAGTGTGTCTAATTAGTTGGACAATAGTTCTATAACATAGCGATTTTGATGAATCTTCTATTTGAAAACCTGCGACGCTATTCTAGTTTTTACTATTAGGGTACATTAATCGCCTTTTCCAGTTTCTTACTAGCTGATATAGCAGTTATAGCGGAAAAAAGAGATTTAGAGTTTTTTAAAATAATAAAACTACAGAGATCTGCATGTGTGCCCAAACATGACCTATTTTTATTCGAAAAAAACTGAAAGAGTAGGGGTATTACTCCTTAATTCACCGTAACATGTAAAACTCTCAATATAACAAGCTATGCCTATCCTCCATGCCTTTTTCATTTGTACACAGCGCTACCTTTTTATATGTTAATTGGACTTATTTCAACTGCTATGTGGCTTCCAGCTATTTGCCTACAATGCTATCTTCGTATTTCACATACGTGGATTTTTTATTTTCCGCTACTCGTTCCATAATCCGCTATTGATAAACAGTGCTATTTGATATTAATTATGTTTTGGTTCTCTATATTGACTTTATTGCATGGGAGATTCATAATACTCCCTCCATGCACATGAGTGACCCAATTGACCATTTCACACCAGAATAGAAAAATGTATAAATTGAATGAAGACAGAAACAATACTTTTACTAAAATTTCCCTTACAAGTATTGTTGCATTCACCATTACCATAAAAGCAAACGTAGAAAAATATTTTATTGAAAGTGGTGCATGTATATTATTAGAGTATACAATTGGAAAAAAAGCTAATTTCAATGTTACATGTGTAAAATTGAAAAAGGTCATTAATTTTGGACAAATTATTTTTACAAATGATCTTTCATGTGTGGACAAGGAGTAATATTAGTATCTTTTAAGCTGCTTCCAAACTAATGTAAGGTCTTGTTTGAGAGATATTTCATTTAGGAAAAATTGGTTTGCTAAAAAAGTGGGCGAAGAATTGCTTACAGTGTTTAACTTGTCTCATACTGCTTTAGTAATATCCTGTTTATGACTTTTCTTTTCTATTTGTTATGAGATATTAATTCAATATTACAAGAGCCGGCAGGCTTTGTTGAAGTGCGTCAGGTGGATTCTCATGCATGCTAGTAAGTGTTCATGTTGTTTTTATGTCCACCTGGTACTTGCCCAGTCAATTCTTTGTATGGAAGACATACCTACTTACATTTCCACTTCTCTTATGTGAATGTTCTTGCTCGTGATTACTTAGACCCCAAACATTTCATGGCAGGATATAAATTGGTCCTGTGTTGAAACAATTTCTGGGAAGGAGAAGGCAAAAAAGCTATTTTTTGATGGACTGGAAAGCCAAATTAGTATCTTCCTTGGCAGCGTCTTTTTATTTGCAGTTACCCCCGAGAAAATGTATTTTCAGTTTCCATTGCCACCCCATCCTTCTTTAACTTCTTGGCCAAGGAACCCTATAAGGCAGGATTAACCTTGTGCCTCAATATGTGATCCCTCAGTCTTTATAATAACTTAGACGTAAACCTTCTCGAATTCTATGAGTGTGCTGTAATATTAATAGCCAAGTCTTATGTATAGCGATTGTCTTGCCACTTTCTTTACCATGATCTTGATTAGAGTTTATTTCTCTCCAAGCTCTGGATGTGTGTACCAAGTTAGGCTATCTTGTGCAACATGTGAAACCTTTAAAATTTGGAATGTTTACTTTGTTTTCACATTGGGAGTTCGATATATTGAATTGTAACTGATTTGTGTTTTGCTCGATGACTGAAAATTATTGTAATGGAATGCCTTGAAGGATGTTGATCTTTTTACATCTATGGGCTGAGCGGAGACTCTAATTGAAGACAACTTGTTTTAGACCATTCTTTCCTGCCTATTATGACTCATGTTGACGTGTGTGGTAGTGAGAATATGGAGAAGTTTGGTTCTATTTACAAGGATTTATACTAGTAATTCGTCTCTCTATTACTTGATTTATTTTGTGATATTTTCATAAATCAAATCCTTGCGTTCAAGATTTATCCTTTGATTCAGGGATTCTTATCTGTTGAAGTATAACTTGGAAAGCTGGAAATGACTACAAAGCACAAACAATTTTCTTATCATGTCAAAGTCAGACTGCTGCTATTTTAAATAGAAAACCCTAAAATTGGCAGAGAACTTCTTCAAATGCGTTTCACGATGAAACACCTTACCAGGCTTAGACTAGACTCTGTTTACATCATAACTTATGTCATTTCATAATTATGTCAGCATAATTACTTACAGGTTAGACTAGACTTCTGTTTACATATAGACTCTTGCCTTAAGTATGCTCATTTCATTCAGTTCCCAAGTAGAAATTTCAATCGGGAACTGGAAGAATTGCATACCTTGTCCTTTCTGTTCTTCACTGTAATGATATTTAAACCCTCTCCTTGATGCTCATTACTTTTCATACCTCTTGGATGTAAATTATATCTCCCAAGGTCTTGCTAGATTCTTTTGATTTTAATATTACATTCAATACATCTATTTTGGATATTTTCACTTGCCAGCCTTTGATTTTCGTTGGCTGAAAACTGTGGTGTTAAAGATAATTCTCCATTCCCGGTGATGTTTTTCTGTGGTCTTCTTATTATAGTAGTTCTATAGGCTGGCATAAATTAACTGTTTTTGATTTACGTCTATTTTTGTATATAGTATTTATTGTTGCCAAATAGTTTGGGATTTCCAGAATGGTTGCCATCTACTTTCTCCTTTACTGATGTCCAAGAAGAATGGATGCACTAGTTTCTACTTTCAGTGCTTTTGAAATGAATGAAGCTGCAGTCCTCTAGTTCTAGCATGGGCTGTATTTCTTTATCTACTCATCGACATTACCGGGAAAAAGATGGGGAACTAACAAGCTCATGATGTGGTTTTAAAGTATTATTTGAAATTTTTATTTACTACTCAAGCATTATATACGTATACAAATTTGACCTATTTTCTTTTCTCTGCATCCAGGAGATTGATCACATTGGTTATGTCGTCCAAGCCTTTGAGGCTGATCATTACATTATTGTCTTGAAATGCTTCAGAATGCGATATTTTTGAAGGATTATGATGTGCCGTCATTTCTTTCCTGGGTAGCATAAAATTGTTATAATAAATGAGTTTTTGTTAGAACTTTGATTGGACCCTCTTTACTGTTATGAAGCATTCAAACTTTATACTATACTAAATATGTTTACGGCTTCATGGCTTTATACCCTGTGGCCAGTCTCGCAGGCTAGTGTCAGGTTATCGTAAAGTGTTTGAGCACACTACATCATCCCTTCACTTATTGCAATCTGTGGACGACTTCATGACCCATCGCATTCAGGTCATGCGTTTGTAAGATTTGTAGTTAGCTTTAACTTGCAATTTTAGTACTTCTTTCTTATTTGCGACTTCAAACAAATGTACAGCTCAAGCGTTATTAGACAACGTTACAGAGCGTCGCAGCGGTGTGTGGATATTGGATACTATATCTCGCGTCTACCAAAGATTTACCGCTGGATCAGAGGTTATGGATGTGTACTCTAATACCCTTCAGTTTCACTCATTGCTCCCAGTATCACCAATATCTGCATGAGTGATCATACTTATTGATTAAAGGAGCACTCTCATAGACCGTGGAGTGTTACTTTCAGGAGTCTCTGTGTATTCAGTTTGGGAACAAGGAAAGTTTATTGATAGGTCCAATGCGGTCTCTTCTTTGCAACCTAAGAGAGTGAGGGTCGCCTTTCAGGGACAGTAGAACTTGTTAGACTTTCCGCTTCCCCCCTCCTTTCAAGTTGAAATCCTCCCATTCCCTTGTGAAGGTCTTGGCCTGCAGAGTGTGTGTAAGTACATGAGTATATTCATGTTTTTTGTGTTTATCTGCATATGTTGGAATGAGTTATGGGACATGCAATTGGTCTCTCAAATTCAAAAGGAGCATTTTTTTTCTCAATTGTTGTAGGGTCTTTCGTTATGAGGTGCAGTTTTCGACAGGATACCTTTCTAGATAGGTCTGTGGTTTATATCATCCTTGTTCGAGATCAGTAGTGATTGCCAGCCGACGTGGCCACCACATTTCTGAGACACGAACAGGCAGTGCCAGGTCCCTGGAATTTGAAAAGGTTTGTTTCGTTCCATTCTGGAACTCAGTGGCGTGTCTTTGAAAGTTGTTGAGAGAGAAAAACTTGCACTATGTACCGATGGGAGGTGAATTGTCCAAATATTGTTAATATGGCTTTGATTTATTTGATGCTACTGCTAACCATATTTGATGGTCTATAATCATAAATTTTCTTTCACTACCAATTTTTGGTGGTTCTCTGCGAAATTAGATTGACTAGATTTTTTGAAACTTTAAATGTTTTGCTTATCCTGTATTACTTTGGCCGCCTTTTTGCCTTGGGATTGGTTTGACTTTGGAATATAACCATTAACCTGAATCCTGCCCATCACATCTAAGCGAGGCTGGTTCTGAAGTTCCTAATAGAAAGAGATCAATTTTTATTGATTATTTATTGTTCTAAAAAATAAAAAAAAATATCACAGTTGATAACATAACCTACAACCTTTCACACGTGACGTCGGCGATGTGCCTAATCACACACACATGCCTATCTCATGACAATGCGCCGGATCCCAACAAAATAACACATACAAAAAATCAAAAAAATAATATAAAACATTATACACAAGCGCCATAATTACCAATACACAACGTTGTTATCACAGCGCTGTCAACTCAAGCGTTATATCCTCCGTTTATTTTTAATATACACAACCACACCGCTAATGTATTTAATTAAGCGCTGTAAAAACGATTTTGCGCATATTAAAAATTGACATTATATTGGACCTAAGAATACCAAAGTGTTTTTTAAATGATTTACAACTAACATTATTCCTCATGGCTTCCACTGCAAAGTGGGAAATAAAAAAGATGAAAACACCAGAGAAAATATTTCAAAGTAAAAAGATAGGACAACGCACTTCAAGAATATTCCATGAAAATTATGTGCTTAAGATGCTGCCATAGAAAGAAACTCTCCTGGAAAAGCCACCACCCTACACTTAAAGTCTATGAACAGAACTCTCATCATTTCGTAAATTTAAGGTGGGGCACGATATGTAAAAGATTTTATTGTTATAATAAAAAAAATAAGAATTTGTGTTTGTTATAAAAAAAAAATTTAAAAAAAAATAATTAAATAAAAAAATAAAAAGAAAAAGACAAATAAATAAAAATAACAATAAAATAAAAATACTGACGATTGCACTGAGCATGTGTTCAATCAGATTTTAAAGTGGTTATAAAATATTTGCTGAATTTGTTATGTTGAACCTTGACATGATTCAAAAGTAATCTTTGCTCAAGTTCATCTGCAAAGAAATTATAATAAATTGAGATAATAACCCTATTGTTTAGACTTTTGAGCAACTTATAATGAACCGGAATATATTATTCTATCTATTTTCTTTCGTTGAGTGTGTTATACATCACTTCAATGATTGCTATAGTTACGTTAGAAACTTGACTGACACTTGTCCGCAAAACCAATTAATCGGTCAATATATTAAAACGATCTAGGCATTGATTTCTTGTTAAGCTTATCTAGACACCAATTATCCATTTGTTTAAGTCCCTTTGAGTCATAATTATCTCATCTTTTATATAACTTCGATTACAAGATCCAAAACCTACAAGTTGAAAAAACAATGATAACTATGAACCACAATCTTGGGGGATAAAGAGTACTTTACCGTTAAAATAAGTGTAGGGGAGTCTCACACTTTGTTTGTCTTAAAATTGAAGAGTTACAAAAAAAAAGAATAAAAAAAGAAAAAAAATATATGAGAATTCAAAATGAGGAAAATGGTTGTAGTTGTGCAGCAAGGGAAGAGTGTGAGAAATAAAAGTCAATGAATATTATTTGAAGTCTTACTTTAGTTCTATTTTTTCTCTCCATTAATCATTACTTACATTATCCTCTATTGATTTTCATAAGTCCTAGTCTCCTTAGAGGATTATCTCAGCCCTTACCTTGCCACGTCTACAACCGAATACAAGACACTTATTGATCATATGTACATGTGTTTCAAATATAGATTGTTAGAGAGATTTGTCAAGCATATGTAGTGCTATTCATATGATGTCTTTTAGTGGAAACAGGTAAGACTCCAAATACTTTTAGTCGTTGAATAATTTATATATCAATAGGAGACTCTATACACTTATGGATACATTCTTAGTAACTTGTCATCTCTAATAATGTTTAGTGATAAAAAAAAAAAAAAAAAAAAAACAACTATAATGATTGCCTTAAGCTATCTGAAATATTTGTTTTCTACTCACCACTTTGCATCATGAGACATATGGATAAAATCGCATGACAAATTTGGGCCACATGTTCAGCTTTTTATTTATATGGTATTTTAAAACTCTTATAGCTTACAATAATTTTTAGCTTGTTCTCAAAACTTGGGTACGAAATTAAATTATAATTTTATAATTTGTATTTACCCTTGCTTGCTCGTAAGTCGTTAACTTGAGCTCTGATATCAGATTGGCGCATACAACCAACTTGGAAAGCTAAAAATCAGAGCTACAACTTTTGTGTTGGAAAAAATCTCTAATGCCGAACTTACTGACGTAAAAATGCAGATTTTGTAATCTGGAACTTTTGAATAATTTTAAATAGCGGACCACTAGTTTTTCGAAACCTTTAAAGCCAGTACTATATATTGGGAGTTTTTTCTTTCTAGGATTGAAATTTTAGATTCAGATTCTGATACAAGAAAATTAAAACATCTTATTTAATTCATGGTGAAGGCTATGTATAAGATTAATCCACGAGTCATATTTCATCCAGAACACCTGAGACTCAGGTTATACTTTCAATTTCGCTTCATGATTTTATTTATGTTTATTTGACTTTATTGATATTTATGAATTGCTTAAATTGAAGTTTCAATAGGATCGATTTAAATTCATTGACATAATTGTTTCGGTTGCTAATTTAATTGAATTATAATTTTGCACCGCTTGATCGTAATGAATATTTTGATGACTCTGATGCTTAATCCAGTCAACGAACCGCATTCACATAGATTGATTACGATTGTTTGATCAAGTCTATAGTCAAATAAGATAGAATCCGTGAATTAGAAAATTAAAAACTCATGAATAGAATCTGTTATAGATCTGAAAATCGAATAAGTGATAATCACTTTATGCTCAACACCTAGAATTCGTATGGCATTATACATGGCTTAGGTGATCTTTTCAACAAAAAAAAAGAAATTGGGTTCAGTTAGCTTTAAGTTCAACTTTTAAATTGGTTAATATTACTTATATCAGAAGTCCTTGCAAATGACTCGAGTTATTTAAACCCCCTCTTATTACATTTTATCAATTGTATTTTGGATCCTTTGCACAACGGATCAAATTGAAACAAGATCATTCTGGACCAATTATTCCAAAAGATTAAAAAGAAGCCATAAATAAAAACATTCAGAACCCATAACAAGATAAATCTCCAGATATTGCATGATAAACAATAATACTAAAGACAACCTGCATAAAAAAAACACTAATACTAATATAAAGACCCAATAATACAACTAAATGATCAATGATTAGACAATAATACTACATATTCAGCATCAAAGGCAACCTGCATACAAAAAGACAGACACCAAAACAGTGTCAAAAGCTCTCAGTCCAGCTCTCACTCTAAACATAAACAAAGAACTTTCTTCTTATAAAGCAGGAACATTCTTGATCAATCAGAACACATGTCTATTATAAGAGAAAACTTAACAGCTGATATTCTAAAGGCTATATGAGTTGTCATCAACATTCATCACGCCTATAAAAGAAACCTCAAGGTCAAGGTAACTGCAAGAGTTTTAAGTGCAAGCAATCAATCACTTAAATAATCATGCTTGAGAAATCTAAGCTCTTCAATCAAGCAAAACCTTTGGTTCTTCTTAACTAGTTTCAAGGATTTCTTTGTTGAGTCTTTTTGCTGAATATCAAAACTCAAACAAGTGCTGAGTAGATTCTGATCCATCAATCCTCCTTCAATATTTCCTTTGAAACTCAAGACTAAATTCTTAAAGATAGTTTGAGTGAATTGTAAAAACCAAGATTAAAAAGTAACTTTTTAGTCTAGAAACGTTCTACATTTGTTGTTTTTGAAACCAAGATTAATCTTGAGTTAGCTAAACTTAAAAGTATGAATTAATTTTTAAAAAAGAGAATCACAATTCAAGCTCCATATATTTCCTTATGATTGACATTGTTATTTCAATATACTCATTAATGTAGTGACCCTTTATAATTCGCAATCAGAAAAGGCAACAAATAAAAATTTGAATCTAGAATCCTTCTAAGAAAATTTAATCCGAAATTGGTCACAAACCAGCGGATATACCCGAAATCATGCCAGGAGACAAGAGCCACTCCAACTGTAATAAGATAGAATCGCACTCAAGTCAACCATGGACTTTCTCCATGATCGACTTGGGGGACAATTGTTTTCGGTCGGACTCACTCCAACAAAGTGGAGCCAAAAACATATACTCTGATTGACCCGACCCAACAAAATAGCTTCGCATAACTTTCTTGAAACTAGGGCGGGCCGCCTTCAAAGATGGAAGACAAGATAGACCTCCAATCATGACCACAAGATAGACAAAGAGGGGATCTAGTGGTGATGAACACAATAGCTCACCTATGCACTCATTATAGGCCACTTGATGGCAATCATGCCGCAATCACAAACACCGAATGACGCTCACATTCATTTGATTGCAAGGACACACGTCCAACGTCCGAAGGAGATCTAAAGATCACGGATCTCCTCTCTGATGATCACAATGAGAATCTTCTAAAAACCCTAGAAGGAGTCACTATAAAAGCATAATCTATTAGGTTATAAAGGTACACACAAATTCTAATATAAAATACATCTCATACTCTAAGAAATTCTTACTTGATCATCGAAGTGTGTATAGGTACGCCCTCATACAACGGGCTACTGAATAGATTTATTTATGTTATAGAGTGGGAGTTTTAGATAGAACTTTAGTTATATTGAGCACCTTTTCTCCCTTCCCCCTATAAATTCTTTCAAAATGGAGAAAAATGAAAATCAACTTAAGAAAGAAGTTTACTCCCCTCCCCTCCAAACTTGTTGAACCAAACATTTATATACATTTAGGCCGCACTTTTAGGTTGTTACTTTTAAATGTTACCAAGCAACATTTAGAAAATTCTGGTATGAACTATCAACATTAAGTACTCGTGGCTAAAATATTGTCTAAGAAAAATATGCCACAATTAAACTGTAATGTGTATATTTCATTCAACAATATTTTAGCCGTGGACAAGTTAAATGTGACTTAAAATAAAAAATATTGTGAAAAAAAAGCAGAATGTAACCTCTTAAATTATTTAAATTGTAAGTAAATTTAGTCTCTAACTCCAACAAAATTTTCCTTTATATTAAGAAATATCTATCAACACCAATTAAGATTTATGTTTCGTTGATTACACTCTTGTCATCAAGATAAATATATTAAAATTTGTGATGCTAAATTAGAAAAAATTATCCATAAAATCTAACTAAATTGATAAATAGCGTTATTCTTAGGTTGAATATGATATTTAGAGTTTGAGTCCGAAACTCGTAGTTAATTATGTGTGAATTTCATAAATGAACTGAATTTTTTTAATTTATAAGACTATATTGTCATTTCATAAATAACTCAAGAAACAAAATGATTATTCACTCTATGTTATTACTCAATAATCTTAAGATGTACGTACTTTGCAAAATACGTAAGGACGATTTCCTAGTTGAATCTAAAGCTACACTGAACCCAATATTCTTTTTTTGTTGAAAGATCACACTAAGCCATGTATAATGCCATAGAATTCTAGGTTTGTTTAGGTGAATATAGTTTAGTAAATACTATATAAGACATATTTATTCACTGAACTTTCATGCACCTCACCGATATGACAAGAAATTAACAAGAATTATTTAAGGACAATCTGTTGAAGCAATATCGAAACTAATAAAATGTTGTATCACGATTTAGTCAACCACCACAACATCTAAATCATAACATTCTTATTCATAATTTGGAGTACAAAAGCACCATTTTCCATTTTACACTTACATTCTTATCTTAGCAATAGCATTGTAAACAAAGGATTTAAATGAAGATGCCAATAATATATAATCCTTGCTTCGAAAACTATATATACCTCTTATTTTTCACATTTTCTTAATATAACAAGTTTTAGAAACGATTGTCATCATCGGCAGGAGGATACCCTGGGTGGTGAGGTGGCTTCTCATATGGAGGATACCCTGGGTAGTGAGGTGGCTTCTCATATGGAGGCCCGTAAACGGGTGGTTTCTCAACTGGGGGCTTATAAACTGGAGGCTCTTCAATTGGTGGCTTGTATACCGGAGGTTTCTCTACAGGTGGTGTGTAGACAGGGGGTTTCTCAATTGGTGGTTTGTATACAGGTGGCTTCTCTACTGGTGGTTTGTAAATCGGTGGTTTCTCAACTGGAGGTTTGTAAACTGGTGGCTTCTCTACCGGTGGTTTGTACACAGGTGGTTTCTCAACTGGAGGTTTGTAAACTGGTGGCTTCTCTACCGGTGGCTTATACACAGGCGGTTTCTCTACTGGTGGCTTATATACGGGAGGCTTCTCAACTGGTGGCTTATATACGGGAGGCTTCTCAACTGGTGGCTTATAAATGGGGGGCTTCTCAACTGGTGGCTTATAAACTGGGGGTTTCTCTACTGGTGGCTTATAGATAGGGGGTTTCTCAACTGGGGGTTTGTACACAGGTGGTTTCTCTATTGGTGGCTTGTAAACAGGCGGCTTCTCTACTGGCGGTTTGTAAACAGGTGGCTTCTCTACTGGGGGTTTGTAAACAGGTGGCTTCTCAATTGGAGGTTTGTACACGGGTGGTTTCTCTACTGGTGGCTTGTAAACTGGAGGCTTCTCTACTGGTGGTTTGTAGACAGGAGGTTTCTCAATTGGAGGTTTATACACAGGTGGTTTCTCTACTGGTGGCTTGTAAACTGGTGGATACTCTATCGGTGGCTTGTAAATTGGTGGTTTTTCTACTGGTGGCTTGTAAATCGGGGGCTTGTACACAGGTGGTTTCTCTACTGGTGGCTTATACACAGGTGGCTTCTCAACTGGTGGTTTATACACGGGTGGTATCTCCACTGGTGGTTGGTACACTGGTGGTTTGTACACAGGTGGTATCTCTATTGGTGGATGATAAATCGGAGGTTCCTCAATTGGTGGATGATAAATCGGGGGATTATACTCAGGGGGCTTCTCGTAATTGGCAAGCCCCTCAGGGATGACAAACAAAGCTACTAGGAGCAACACTAGGACGCTTAAGGAAGCCATGTTGGTGATTTTTGTGTTTCGATGAATAAAACAGAGTGAGCAGCTGCTTTTATACTAGTCATGGTCTGTGAATCCACTCACAGCTGTATGCCTCAATCTTCAGTCAGTGATGATTTGGCACTCTCATGTATCAAAAGTCAATAGTTGTTGAGGATTTTCAACTTTGATACCTGTGATTTTGTTTTCTTGTGGTAGCAAAGTTTGAAATGATGTCCTAATTCGAATGAAAAAGATGACATTTTTCAATTAACCGACACGACCAGTACTACCATGCAAAATATTTTTCATCAGCATCTTTCAATGTGAGTTATTGCATTAAAAGCAGAAGAAATAACGATCTTATGTAAGGTAGAAAAATGATAAAACAAACAAAGATACTTCTATTATTAGAAAAAATTGAAGTCCCGCATTAATTAATATGGGATAATGTTCAAAAATATTTTATAAACAATTGTCGTCATTTTATAAATTGATTTTATAATCATAAATTAGATTCATATTAAAAAAAATATATAATTAGGTTCAACATAATAACTTAATAGATATAAAATTCGAATTTGATTTTTTTACAAATTTAAGTTGTTCAAAATTAAAATTTATTTCAAAAATATAAATTTTTATTTTTATTTTACAATTCAATATACTGAGACTTGACTCTAGGTCTTCAATCTTATCCGATGACCACTGATATTCCGTGAGTGTGAATATAGAAAAATTTTGTGTATAAAATTCTATCACATTTCATTAGTAGAATATTTTGTATAGTAGATATATTAAATTTGCCATTTATGAATTCAGAACAAATAATTCATATAATACACAGTACTCCTTTTGTACTGGTGTCGGGTTAGACAGAATTTAGTTTCACTATATTATTATAGCTTGAGTTAACGCGTTTCGTAATGGATGAGGTAAATATGCAATATTTTTGGCTATAGAAAATATTATTTTTCACCTAACATTTTCTTAATTATGTTATCATTCACCCACTTCTTTGTCTATTTTAGTACCAAAATTATATATATATATATATATATATAATATATATATATATATATATATATATATATATATATATATATATATATGTGTGTGTGTGTGTGTGTGTGTGTGTGTGTGTAATTTTGGATATATAATATGTGAATTTATCAACAATATTAGAAATATTTGGATTTATTTCTTTGATAGTTTTTCGACCGCGAGTGTCCATTGATTTGTGGTTCTTTTTCATTGAGAAGAAAAAAATATGTTATATTGGATATTGGTGGGAATAGGTCAGGTCATGTTAGACTTTGAAAGGTCTAAGTCTGATATAAGATTAATTTTTTCGGTTTGAGTCTGGCTTAAGGCCTATCATATGTTTTTTTTTTTTTTGTCTGGTCTTTTTAAAAAGTTTGGTCTGAAAATTTATTTAAAAGTCTATTTCACATTACAGCATTTAAATAGTATATTTTTATATTTTTTTAAATAGGCTAAACTAGACCTTAATATATAATCAAATCTAATAAAATTATAACTAGCAAATATGCAACAACCTTCCAAAAAAATAAAGAAACAAAATGAACCCATAATTAGCAAATTTAAAATAACAAATACTAATATTAAGAAATAATAATAAAAATGACAATATTGATATATATATATATAAGTCGACCTAATAGACTTTTTTGTAAGTCTGAGTTTGATCTATTTAAATTAATAGACTTTAAAAAAAAACCTGAGCCTAACATTTTTATTAAATAAGTCAGACTAATCCATAAATAGGTCAGGCTATAGGCCCCACGGTCTAGCCTTTTCCCACCCTATTATTAGAGACCATAATCTATATATAGTATAACCAATTTCGATTCTCATTATTCTTAAATGTGTCATCAATGACATTTACTCATATTTTAAACTATATTAATTAATTAAATAATTAATTAATTATCAAAATAGTAATCTAATAAGTCTTGTTACATAATATGATGAATAATCAATTAAGACTTCTAATAGATAAATAGCTAATATAATTAATATAACAACATTTGTGCAATTGATAACATTGAAATGTCCGTTTCAAAAAAAAAAATTGGAATATAATTAAATATTAAAATTTTCCAACAAACTCCTACATGGAAAACTCATCTTAATAATGATATCAATATTCCTTAAGTGCACATTTGAATGCTATTTATCTTTAGATGTTTCTTTACGATATGGTTCACCTCGTACATCAATAATGAGACTATCGTAGTTATCGTCATTGACGTATAACGTGATTAAACTCCAATGACCACCACATCAATGTATTTGTTGACATATATCGATATACTTAACAAAATTTTGTTGTTGAAACATTATACAGATGATTTATGTTATGATATAACTTGAGCGGACTTTCAATACCTTTTACTATATGCAACTAAGTGACATACATAAATCAACAATTTTATGAGTTATGGTGTCTATTTTATATAGGCATCCATATGATCAAAGTCAAACATATTTCTGATCTCCAAATAGTTAGATATCCGATTTGTGAGCATAAGCTATATTCTTCTCTTTAATAATACATATGCTTTTCTTTTCCAACAATTCAAACTCAAATTGTTTAAGTATTTGTCAAATAATCTTGTTATATAAGCCCTTTCCGGATGCGTTTCAATAAGATCATACATAAAACTCTCCACAATTAAAGAATAGAGACATACTTAATTTATTGAATTTATGTCGAACATATTTACAACTTTATTGATATAACTCTTTTATATTAACTCAAAGACACTTAGAGAATGATCTCTAAGTATCATAATGTCGTATACAAAAGATATGTCTCCAAGATCTTTCATCGATAAACATCCATGAGAGATTTATGTGTATTGCGCAACAAGTCTATATCAATGTTGGCTAGATAAAGTCGACCCAATAAACTAGGAAGATAAACTTTCTCTTGTTGACCTTGTAATACCACAATTCACCACAATAGTAATCTTAAAACCAAATAAAATAATTACCTTTTGAGTCTTCGTGATAATAAAAGTTATTCATTAACTCAAATATGGATTATAGCAAACTGCAAATTATTTACTTTGTATATGTTGACATAATATTTCCATTGGTTGCACCACAATGATTCACAAATGTTATCATTTACAAACGCTTTTTCGACATTCATCTTATTTAACTCAAAAATATCATAATGAACAACAAGTGTCATGATTATTCTAATAAAGCCTTTCAAGAATATCAAATAGAATTTCTCTTTACCGTCAACCATTTCAAACACCCGAAAGCTCTAGTTCTTGAGGGTGTTGAGTTTGATCTTCATAAACCATTTCCTTAACTTGATTGGAAGGATGAATAATAGTATCCTCATGAGGATATAAATTTGCTACATGTAACACCCCGATTTTTAACAGTGCGAGTGTAATATTTTTTTTTAAAACAAATTCATAAAATGCTTTTGGATAAAATATTTAAGTCGTAACACAACGACAAAGTCAACAATATTTACAAGCAGCGAAAATAGTTTTTGAAACAAAAATCCAAAGTATTTAAACAACAAAATACATCGGGACAGTGAGACCTATCAGACATAGCTCATAACCTTATGGTATTCTCGGCAGACACCTACATAAAAGCACTGCCCCAAGAATCTCGACTTTTTCCACGTCAATTAAAAAGTGGAACATGGATCCATCAAAATAAAAGTCAAGCTAACAATATAAGGTATAGTTACAGTCTTCCAAATTGAAATAAATACAACCAAAAAATAAAGACATCTAGCCCATATACAACTATCTAATCTGATCATGCTACAAAAACTATACAACCCGGGCGATCTCCATGCACTCCTCAAAATCCTCATGAATCAGCTTTGGTCAGGTATGACTAACGACCTTCCCGTCGCCAGAGTACTAATCGTAGGATGATCCTGGTTCTCATTTGAGGGTAAAGCCCAAATTTTCCACAATAATTATAAAGGTCACCAACCAAAATTAACAAATATCACATAGCTTTTAAATTTTAAATGCACAATATAACCTTTCAATTGAGCATACACCTTGAAAGGGTTTTCATATGTCAAACATGGATAAACAAGTTGAAAAATGATTTGTTTAACAAAACTGCATTGTCGTATTCGAATACAGTGCTAAGTCATAAGTCAGTAGCAAAAATCATCATGTCGTATTCGAATACAGTCCTGTCGTATTCGAATACAAGTGTGAAATCATAAGACAGTAGCAAACTATGTGTTGTCGTATTCGAATGCAGTCCTATCGTATTTGAATACAACTGTGAAAAATGCAGATTTTCAATTTTGTAAACGCTTCGAAATCCTTCAACACTTACACCACAAAATCAATCATCACACTTAGCAATTAAGGCACAATCACAAACAACAACCGAGTATGTATATACAATCATCACAGTATATTAAACATGACTCGCGTGTCAAGCACCCTAATGCAATGCGTATATGTCCAAATGCATGATCTATATAACATATATATAATTAACTAATTAAAACCAACCAACTAAACAAATATCTAACTTTATAGATATTTTAAAAAAAAACATCATTACACATCACTTCCCAAACTACTTTAATAAAAATATCAACTCTCGCCGCAACTCATTTGATAGATCAATTTTTCAGCAACAAATGACATTTTTTAAAAAGTTTGCCCGGTATTAAATTCTTCGTAACATAATTAAATTATTCTTCGACATATAATTTTAATCAGATTTCCAACAATATATTTTTGACATTTAACTCACAAAATACTAAAAATTGGACTAAAAGCCTAAGAAATTCAACACAAACCCTAAAATTGTATAATTTAAGATTT
Source organism: Cicer echinospermum (assembly GCA_002896215.2). Lineage (NCBI taxonomy): Eukaryota > Viridiplantae > Streptophyta > Magnoliopsida > Fabales > Fabaceae > Cicer > Cicer echinospermum. The sequence goes on from PGTU02007980.1 coordinate 27,503, forward strand.
AAAATTAAGGATCTTACACTACATTTATAGCAACGATATGAATTGGTTTATAAGTGATTCTTTCTCAATCAATTTTATTGTTATGACCATATCTCTCTCAAACTCAACTGAGATACATAATTTATAATAGTTTAATGAAAACAAATGTCACTACGCCAAAAATGACATTTAACAGCGCCCATTTTACAGCGCTTGCTCAACACAAGCGCTGTTGTAAATATATTTTAAAAATAACAGAGCCTTTTACAGCGCTTTTGTTCGCAAGCGCTGTAAAATGAAGCGCTTGCGCATATCAGTTACAACGCTTTTTTCACAAGCGTTGTAAACACATGCGCTTCCAAATATTTGAACTACCTAATACAGCGCTTTTTGCACAAGCGCTGTAAAATACATGCGCTTTCATTGAATTTAACTACCTATTACAACGCTTTTTTCACAAGCGCTGTAAACTACATCTTTCAAATAATTATATACGTTGGAAACCCTCATATCCTCTACATCTTTCAAATAATTATATACGTTGGGAACCCTAATATCCTCTACGTACTATGCGGCCATCTACGTTGTCTCAGGTATTTTTTACACATGATCTGTTATGTATTGTTATATACATATTAAATCTACTAAAATTGTTATATATATATATATATATATTAAATCTCTTCTACACATGATCTGTTATGTTTTTAAATTGTCAAAAATTGTCAAAAACTCATACCACATGATCTGTCTGTTTTGAAATTGTTAGTTGATATTGGTTTCTTTTTGAAACTTGTTGATATGTTTTGAAAGCTTATTATTTTTTTACTGCATTTATATAGGTGGTATAATATGGATAGGAAATGGATTTCAGCCAATCGATTGTCAAAAGAGTATGAAATTGGAGTGAAGGAGTTTGTTGAGTTTGCAGTGAAGAATGCAAAAGATCCAAATAGAGTAGTTTGTCCTTGTTTAAAATGTTGTTTTGGAAAACGTGTTAGAGAAGATGAATTAGAAGGACATCTAGTATGTAATGGAATTGATCAAAGCTACACATGTTGGATAAGACATGGTGAGAAAAAAAAAGGAAACATTAATTTTGAGAATAGTTCGACATATGCTTCAACTGACTTCGATACAGATACATATGAGCCGGACCGAGTTGATGAGATCGCAAAAGCAGTTGAAGAAGATCTTCGAGATTGTCCTAAAATGTTTGAAAGTTTGTTGAGTGATGCAGAGAAAGAATTATATAATGGTTGTACTAAATTCACAAGACTGTCAGCGATATTAAAGTTGTACACCTTAAAAGCGAGTAATGGATGGTCTGATAAAAGCTTTACAGAATTATTAACACTCATAAAAGATATGTTGCCATATGATAATGAACTTCCCAATCGAACCTACGAGGCTAAACGGATTTTGTGTTCTATTGGAATGAGTTACGAAAGGATTCATGCGTGTCCTAACGATTGCATTTTATTTCGAAACGAATATGAACTACTTAAGGCGTGTCCGAAATGCAATGTCTCTCGATATAAGAAGAAATAATCTACTCCAGCAAAAGTCGTGTGGTATTTTCCTATAATACCAAGATTTAGGCGCATGTATCGCAGTGAAGAAGATTCAAAACACTTGACATGGCATGCAGATGAAAGAATTAGAGATGGAATGTTTCGACACCCTGCAGACTCCCCACAATGGGCAAAAATTGATCACGAGTATCCTGAATTCGGGATAGAGTCAAGAAATCTAAGACTTGCACTTTCTACTGATGGAATGAATCCACATGGTCTTCAAAACATCTCACATAGCACGTGGCCTGTGATTTTGGTAATATATAACCTACCTCCATGGTTATGTATGAAGCGTAAGTTTATGATGTTGTCTCTGTTAATTTCTGGACCCAAACAACCGGGGAATGATATCGACGTATACTTGACTCCTTTAATTGAAGATTTAAAAATTATGTGGGAGACATGTGTGGAAGTTTATGATGGGTATAGGAAAGAGTGTTTCAATTTGAGGGCTATGTTGTTCGGCACAATTAATGATTTTCCAGCATATGGTAATTTATCAGGATATAGCATTAAAGGTCAGTGTGCATGTCCTATATGTGAAGAGAGTACAAATTGGATGCGGTTGAAACATTGTAAGAAGAATGTGTTTCTTGGACATCGTAGATTTTTACCTTATAGTCATCAGTATCGTGGGTGGAGAAATGCATTCAATGGAAAATCAGAGGAAGGTAAAGCTCCTTTAGTGTAACACCCCGTTTTTCAAAGCGAGGGTATATTTTTTTTTCAAAAGAATTTAAAATAAAGCAGAGAAATAAATAAAGAAATGCATTTGGATAAATAATTGAGTCATTATAATTTACAAGCAGCGGAACAGTTACTCCAATTATAAATCCAAACCATTTACCCAACAACAAATGGTACATGTAACCCATCGAAAATAACATGTCAAGCTGACAATATTAGTATAGGTACAGTCTTCCATTTTAAAATAAATGCAATACAAAGGAAAGACATCTGATCCCTCTATGTCGACCTAATCTGATCATTTTACAACACAACTAAACACCCGGAGTGATCTCCACGCGCCCCGTGAGATTCTCCTAACGTAGCTGCAGTCAAGCATTCCCATCTCCATTCCCGTCCGTAGGGTACGAATCGGTAGGATCGTCCTGACTCTCATCTAAGGGCAAAGCCCAGATTTCCACAATAATTGTAAAGGTCACCAACCGAAAATAACAGTTAACACATAACATTTAAGTTTTAAATGCTAAAATAACTATTCAACTAAGCATGCACCTTATCAGGATTTTCAATATGCGAAAAGTTCATACAATACTTTGCCAATTAAAATAAAAGCAGAATGAAGTTCTCAATCCCCTAATTATAACATAACAAATCAAGACATGGATAGTTTCATGAGCAAACAATCATACAACTAAAACTGAGGATTTTCACTGAGCCAATCGATTAGGCAATCGATTGGGTGAAGGATTTTGATGAAGACAGAATCCTGGGCTTAATTCAATCGATTGGGCAATCGATTGACAGGATGACTGAGCCCCTGACTTAATGCCAATCGATTTCCAAATCGATTTCCTAAAGGTTTTTAGTGAAATTTTGAACTCTGGCTTGATTCAATCGATTGGGAAATCAATTGAGTGAGTACTGAGCCCCAGGTCTTAAGCCAATCGATTTCCAAATCGATTTGGTCGAATATGGATGAGTCCCTGACTTAGGACCAATCGATTGACAAATCGATTTCTTAAATGATTTCGAAAAACTGATTACAAAATCGATTGGCCAATCGATTTTGTTACTTTAGCCAAGTCCTGTTAACCTATCAAATCGATTGGGAAATCGATTTCCCTGTATATTCTTTCAAAAATTCATAAACTAACTCAATCACATTCATGCATAATCTCAAATCCTAACACTTAGCACTGATAATGTAATCGCTACAACATCGTTAATTTCGAAATAGTATTGCAAGCAAACATGTTATCACCAAATTCCAAAACATAACAATTAACATTCATAACACAATTAATACGACATCATGGGTTTCAAAATGGTATTGCAAGCAAACATGTTATCACCGAATTCCAAAACATAACACTCATAACACAATTAATACACATACCAAGTGAACCAACCATTCACAATTTAACAGGGTGTAGTCTCTCACGGACAAACACCTGTGCAGTCTCTCACGGACAAACACAATTCCCTCAGGAACGTAAGTCGTAAACGTACTACCTATCACGGGTCCGTACCGTTTACCAAGGTGCCACCTATCCCGGGTCTGCACAACTTACCAAACGTAAATCGTAAACGTACTGCCTATCACGGGCCTGTACCGTTTACCAAGGTGCCACCTATCACGGGTCTGCACGATTTACCAAAACATACATAAGTAAACGAGACATTAAGAGATTCCCCATTCTTAATTCTCATCTAACTTAAACCAGGGCGTAGTCTCTCACGGACAACCCTGCGCAGTCTCTCACGGACAAACGCAATTCCCGCAGGAACGTAAGTCGTAAACGTACTACTATCACGGGTCCGTACTGTTTACAGAGGTGCCACCTATCCCGGGTCTGCACAACTTACCAAGCGTAAATCGTAAACGTACTGCCTATCACGGGCCCATACGTTTACCAAGGTGCCACCTATCACGGGCCTGCACGATTTACCAAAACACACATAAGTAAACGAGACATTAAGAGATTCCCCATTCTTAATTCTCATTTAACTTAACGATTTTCAAAACAAAACATTCAGTGAATAAGTCATTAAGAGATTCCCCATTCTTAACGCCCAGTTAACTTAAATGATTTTCAAAACAAAATATTAAGTAACCGATACATTAAGAGATTCCCCATTCTTAACGCCCAGTTAACTTAAACAATTTTTTCTTAAAACAAAATATTAAGTAACCGAGACATTAAGAGATTCCCCATTCTTAACGCCCAGTTAACTTAAACGATTTTTTTCTTAAAACAAAATATTAAGTAACCGAGACATTAAGAGATTCCCCATTCTTAACGCCCAGTTAACTTAAATGATTTTCAAAACAAAATATTAAGTAACCGATACATTAAGAGATTCCTCATTCTTAACGCCCAGTTAACTTAAACAATTTTTTCTTTAAACACAAATATTAAGTAACCAAGACATTAAGAGATTCCCATTCTTAACGCCCAGTTAACTTAAACGATTTTTTCTTAAAACAAAATATTAAGTAACCGAGACATTAAGAGATTCCCCATTCTTAACGCCCAGTTAACTTAAACGATTTTTCTTAAACAAAATATTAAGTAACCGAGACATTAAGAGATTCCCCATTCTTAACGCCTAGTTAACTTAAATGATTTTCAAAACAAAATATTAAGTAACCGAGACATTAAGAGATTCCCCATTCTTAACGTCCAGTTAACTTAAACGATTTTTCACAAACAAACGCACAATAAGTAAACAAGACATTAAGAGATTCCCCATTCTTAATACTCATTTAACTTAATGGTTTTCAAATTCCACACAGAACAAACTCAAACAAATTCTTACATTCAATTCATAATTCACACCAAAACACATCAATCAACAAACAACAAGTATGAACATGCCAAATACGATGAACACGCATCAACATAATAAATTTCATTTATTCAAAATTTTACATACATGAGGTAAATTCATTTTTCCCAAAACAATACTCCAATCCTAACAAAATTCGTTTCCACACAACCACATATAAGTCCCTAAATGCAAACTAAAAGTTTGGAAGGAGCTCTTACCTTCGCATTAGCTCTAACGTGCGTTTCCGGTACCGTGAGCAAATCCGGTAAAAATCTCCTCTCGCAACGTCGCCTCCAAATTGGTCCCCTAGCACCGTAGCGTGGTAGTGAGCAACTTTCCCTTCTATCTCTTCGAGAAATGAAGCTTGGATCTAGAAGAAACGGAAGGGTTTGTGTTTGGATCTCAAATACCGTTTTTCCCTCGTTTTCGAATCAAAGAGGAAGAGTGAAGTTGCGAAATCCTTGTTCTAACTCTCACCCAACCTTGGGTTACTAGTTTTGAAGAAAAGAAAGCGACGAAAATGAAAACGGGAGAAGGAGGGAAATTGGTCGCGGGTGGCAGAGGAAGAAGATGGAAATCAGATTTTCCTTCCTTCCTTTTTCTTTTCTTTGTTTTTCCTTCCTTTCTATTTCCTTCTTTCTTTATATAACCTTTTCTTTTCCTTTTCCTTCCTTCTAATTTCCTTTCTTCTTTCTCTCAAAGCAAACATATATATATAATATTAAATAAAACTTAACAAATATCTCAAAATATCTAGATATTTGTTAAATTACCATTTCACCCGTACGCATTAATTCTCCGTAAAGGATTTACCGCACTTAATTTAAATTATTTATCGACGAGTAATTCAAACGGGGTCAAAATAACTTTTTGATCCTATACATCCATAATATTATTAACTTTGGCTAAAAAAAGCCTCGAACCAAAATCCAAAATACACAAAAATACATAAAATACACTTTAAATTATGGGTCTTACATTTAGCACCGACGGATATCAAATACTTGAAAAGTACAAGGTTTGACCAATAAATTTTGGCAAACATTTGCGGGAGAGCTGGTGAAAACTGGGTGGAAGAAAAAGTCAATTTCTTTGAATTGCCATATTGGAAGTCATTGTATATAAGACATTTGCTCGATGTGATGCATATTGAAAAAATGTATTTGATAGTGTTATTGGTACGTTACTCAATGTTCCAGAAAGTCTAAAGATGGCGTCAACGCAAGATTGGACTTGGTCGATATGGAATAAGAAAATGAACTGGCTCCAGTAAAGAAAGGAAATCACACATATCTACCTCCAGCCGCTCATACTCTATCTAGAAAGGAAAAAATTGTTTTATGTAAATTTCTACACGAAGTTAAAGTTCCAGAAGGATACTCTTCGAACATTAAAAATTTGGTTTGTATGAAAGACCTCAAGTTAAAAGGTTTGAAGACCCATGATTGTTCATATTCTAATGGAGCATTTGCTACCAATAAGTATACGTCCATTTTACCTGAAAAAGTTCGACTAGCCTTAACTAGATTATGTTTCTTCTTTAGGAAAATTGTAGTAAAGTGATCGACCCTCAGAAATTACCGACATTGCAGAGGGAAATTGTTGTTACTTTGTGTGAGCTTTGAAATGTATTTCCCACCATCGTTTTTTGATATAATGGTTCACCTTACTGTTCATCTGGTTAAGGAGACACAACTTTGTGGGCCAGCTTATATGAGATGGATGTATCCGATAGAACGATATATGAAAATATTAAAAGGGTACGTAAAAAGTAGAAGTCGACCAGAAGGTTGTATTGCTGAACGATACATTGTTGAAGAGGCTGGTGAATTTTGTACTGAATATCTGTCCAATGTTGAATCCATAGGGCTTCCCATGTCTCGTCATTCGGGAAGAATATCAGGAGAAGGGATAACTGTAAGGAGACTACTGACTATATCAAGGACAGAATGGGAGCAGGCACAATTGTATGTTCTGCACAATGATGATGAGGTTCAACCGTATGTTACAATACACATTGATCAGTTATCGCATTTGAACATGAATAGGAATCAAAATTGGATAACTCGAGAGCACAATCGAAGTTTTGTAACATGGTTAAAAAATCACATAAAGTCAAAATTTGATATAGACCCCAGATCAATTTCAAATAGATTGAGGTGGCTAGCAAATGGTCCGAGCTTACATGTCTTTTCTTACACTGGTTATGTTATTAACGGCTACACATTTTATACCAAAGAACAAGATGATAAGACCACTATGCAAAAATAGTGGAGTCACTCTCGTAGCTGAAGCGATGCATGTCTCAAGTGCAAAAGACAAAACCCAATATATGCAAATCTATCATATTTTGGGGTTATCGAGCGCATATGGGAGTTAGACTACACAATGTTTCGTGTTCCCATATTTGGTTTGCAAGTGGGTCGATAATAATAATGGCGTTCGGATTGATCAGTCAGGATTCTTGCTTGTCGATTTAATAGGGTGGGATACAAAGACGAGCCTTTTATTTTAGCGTCGCAAGCTCAACAAGTGTAATTTTATGTCACTGATCCTTCTAATGATAAATGGTCTGTTGTCCTATCGACCAATAAAATAAGAGATGATAACAATAATGATGAAGATGTTGGTAATGATCTTTTATTTGCAACATACAACAACCACATGAAATTGATTCAACTGATGATGGTTTATATCTTAGAGATGATCATGATGAGGAATTTGGATTAATCCATCGTTTCGTATTGTAAATGGACAAACAAATGTGAATGCCACTAGGAAAAGAAGAAGGGCATCTTAATGTATATGTTTAATTGTTTATATAAGCTATGCATGTAATTTGAATTATTGTGATAAATATGAATATAATCTGAATTATTGTGACAAATATGAATGTAATTTGAATTGATGTTTTATACTAATATGGCAGAATAGCAAATTAAGTCACTTATATAATTTGAATGGTTTATATCCTAGTTATAAATCTCACAGTTTGCTACTAATGTCACTTATATAATGTAAATTAAGTGCCAATTTGATTGGAATAAATGTCTGAGTTACAGTCATCCAAAATTGAACCTAAATAAAACCAACACAAAAATACACATACTGAGGCCTTTTACAACGCTTATTTGACAAAGCGCTGTAAAAAGCTTTAAAAATAATATTCATCAGACACCTAGCATGACTATCTCTAACAGGAATTTCTTCAAACACCTTGTACGCATCATGGAATCCCCAAAACACATTGTTAACAAAAACATCAGACTCAAACCCATTTTTCGCAACATGACAATGAACCTGAATACCAAGTTTCGATCTAAGAAGAAAGGGAATGCAAAGAGATAAAAAGGGTGTTGAGGTGGAGATTGAATTGTGAAAGAGTAAGCTTTGATGTTTGTGAAGAAGATGCATAAAAGGAGAAGAGTTTGGTGAAGAGGAAGAGATTTGGTGGTGACCAGTTACTACTATGTGGGTTTTTTGCATGTTGAGCTTGTTTAAAAAATAACATAACAAAACACAAAACAATAAGGCCTTTTACAACGCTCATTTAGAAAAGCGTTGTAAAAGGCTTTAAAAAAACATTCATATACCATAAATAAAACAAGGAGGTCTTTTACAGCGCTTCTACACATAAGCGCTGTAAAAGAGCCTTTTAAAATTAACATAAAGAGACATTTTAGAGCGCTTATTTGAAAAAGCGTTGTAAAAGGCTTTAAAAAACATTCATATAACATAATAACACATGGAGGTCTTTTATAGCGCTTTTGCAAATAAGCGCTGTAAAAGAGCCTTTTAAATTTAACATAATGAGACATTTTAGAGCGCTTATTTGAAAAAGCGCTGTAAAGGCTTTAAAAAAAACATTCATATACCATAATAAAACAAGGAGGTCTTTTACAGCGCTTATTGGGAGAAGCGCTGTAAAAGAGCCTTTTAAAATTAACATAAAGAGACATTTTAGAGCGCTTATTTGAAAAAAGCGTTGTAAAAGGCTTTATAAAAAGCGCTATAAAAGGGTTACGTATATATAACAGTAACCTCTTCAGTTTCCTCTTCATTACGTAAACTTCACTATTATCTCAACCTTCATCGTTCTTCTCTTCTTTTGCAAACCCTATCATCCCGTCCATTACGAACCTTATTTCCACAATCATCTCCTTCATTTCAAACCTTATTTCCATCCAAGATCATCTCTCCCATTTCACACAATATATTTTCATTGAAATATGTAACCCTCATTACGTATTTCTTCAAATACCGTATTTCTGTGAACCATATTTCTGTGAACTTTCTGCGTTCCTCTTTTCTTCACATTTCATCTTTCTTCGAACCATTATTCAGGTATTGATGTTATAATTTTTTGTAATCATTAAAATGCATGTTGAGCTTTTTTAAGATATACTGATACATGTTAAGCTTGTTTATAATAATGCATGATCCATGTTGAGCTTGTTGATGTTATACTAAACTGCATGTTGAACTTGTTGTAGTTAAATGGATACAAACAAAGATATAGAAGTTCAAATGAAGAAGTTGGCACCTCTAAGACTTATGAAAAGAAGTCAAACGTGGTGCAACTATCATGCAAAAGGTGATTAAAGCAGGAGTAATGGCATTAAATTTGAGGTATACTATATTTTGTTTGCTGTGTGTTTTTTATCTTTTTTTTAGGGTTTAGGGCATGTAACTTACTATATGAGTTTATTAGGTTGGGCTGAACGAGAGTGGTCAGCCAGTTGACCCCAACAGCTCTATGTTTGTAAGCTATATTGGGGCTGTTGTTCTTCAAAATGTCCCAATTACAATTGACAATGGAGAGATAAGGCGTTGAAGAATGCCAAAGATATTATATGGAATGACATTCAAGTAAATTTTTTGATCTACTCTTTGTCATTTATAATTTTTTTTTCTGTAAAATACTTTACTTATAATTGTTTTCATGCAGACGACTTTTGTTCTTGATGAGGGACGAAAGTCTTATGTTTTTGAGAGTTGCTGGGAAGATCCATCGTGGATTTAGATCCCATCTCTCAAATTTCTATCTAAAGAGATAGAGAAGGAAACACAAGTGCTGAACCTCCAAAATATATCAACATTATATATCAAAGGATGAATGGAGAGCATTTGTTTCCAAACGTTCTGACCCGGCGTTTGTCGTAAGTGATTTAATTTATTAGCATTTGTTGTTTTATTATTCATATTCGTAGCGTATTTTAAATTTTTACACAATTGCTATTTTTTTTTTATATAGAATATTAGTAAGGCAAATCGCGAACGGGCAAGCAATCCAAAACACCCATACAAGAAATCACGTATGGGATATGCACGCCTTGAAACAACAACTTGTAAGTAATTAAACATCACTTTTATATATGAAGTAATTTGTATTATAAACTATAGTGTGTAACTAATTTGTATTATTTTGTTTATGATTTTTAACGAATAGAGAAAAGACACCCAAGCGATCAACCCTTGGGTCGTCATATCTTATGGAAGGAAGCGCATGTTAACAAAGACGGAGTGGTTGATAATGAAAATGTCAAAAAGTTGTAGAACTTTGTGTAAGTATATTATCACTTTAATATTTTTAATATTGTATTTTAAAAAATGCTATTGAACTTATCTTTTTAATGTTACATGTATTTTAGGAAATTATTGAACAAAGTTATGAAAATCGGAGGGCAACAAGGATAACTTGCAAGGACATTCTTGGAAAGTGTTTAATGTCTCTGAGTATCCGGTCGAGTTAGGGGGAAAGGATTTGGCGTAACTCCCAAAGCTTTTTTCCGCAAGAGAAGCGCCAAAAACCTTCCAACGAGGGAAGTATTAGAGAAGTCAGAATCCTATCAGAGCAAGTGGCACTCTTTGGTGAATACGAATAAGGACAAGCAACTCGCGTTCAAGCTCCAAACCTGAAATACAATTGGAGAGTGAAACCGGGAGTTGCAACGTCGTTTTGAAAGTATTCCCGAAGGTAATTTAATTACTTACTACTTACTTGAAGGTTTTCCTGTACATGAGAAGGTCGTGTGCACAGAGGAAAATTGTTCAAAATAAATACATCTTGTCTCCGGCATAGATGTCGGATGTGGAAACTCGAATCCAGCGACAATGTAAAGAAATACATTGCTTAGATATGTTTTTAGGAAATATAAAAAGCGAATAGATGAAAATGCAAAGGCACTCCTAAACTTTAAAGCTCATTTATTTATAATGTGTGCTTTGAGCAGAGAACAGTATGATAGAGTCGAAGAGTGCAAAAACGCTAAGGAGCTCTGGGACACCCTCATGATCCATCATGAAGGAACAAGTCACGTGAAAGAAGCAAGAATTGACATGGGAGTAAGAGATTTCGAACTATTCGAAATGAGGGAAGAGGAAACCATTGATGAAATGATCTCAAGGTTAACAATCATATTAAACAACTTGAGATATCTTTCAAAGGTATACTCCGTACAAGAAAGGATAAGAAAAATCCTAAGGAGTTTGCCAAAAGAATGGAAGCCAATGGTGACTGCCATTACGGAAGCAATGGACTTGGCCAACATGAAATTGGAAGATTTAGTTGGTACTCTAAGAGCTCATGAACCATTATTGTTGGCTGATAAACCAAGCGGAAAAGGAAAAATGATTGCTCTAAAAACAAGTCAAATAGAAAGTTCATCCTCTAAGAAGACTGAAGATGTCATGAAAAAGGAAAGCTCAGAGTATCCTCTATCAGAGGAAGATGATGAACTCACTCTGATTTCCAGAAGAATTTAGAGGATGATAAATCGAAGAGGACATGATAGAAGATCTCCTCAAAAAGAAAAAACTGATAAAAGTCAGATAACTTGTTTTGGATGCAACAAGATGAAACACTACAAAACTGAGTGTCCTCTCAACAAAAGGAACTCAAGAATATTTCCCTACAAAAACAAATCCATGATGATTACTTGGGATGACAGTGACGAGTCATCCTTTAAGCAAGAGAAGGAAGAAGATGCCAACTTCTGTCTCGTGGCAAAATCAGAAACTAAAAAAGTAAGTATTTCAGAACTATGTCCTTCTTGTGAACAGTTAGAAATTGAATTTGAAAATATTTTAAATGACTCAAAAACTTTATCTCATAAATGTGGTTTCCTCAAAAATCAACTTTATGAAATAAAGAAACTCAATGAGGAACTTCAAGCTAAGAATGAAAAATATGAAAAATCATTCTAGATTTGCAGCTGTCTCATGAGAAACTATCTGAGCAACAAACTTTTTAAAATAAAAAGAATGTCAGAATTCATCATGCAAAAGAGGACACATAAAATTAAATTTTAAAAGTAGAGGTTGAAGAATTAAAAAATGACATTACCAACTTTGTTAAATCTACTGAAACATTTCAAAAGATAATGGGATCTCAATCTAGAATCTTTGACAAAGCTGGTATTTGAATTTAAAAGTTCTCAAAAACAAAAATTATATGAAAATCTTTTCTTACCTAAAAAACAAGAGGATAGGCCAAAATGCACTTTTTGCAAAACACTTGAGCATACTTTCAAAAACTATCATGCTAAGTAGAAAACTGACAACATAAAGAAAGCATGTTTATTCTTTGGTAAACATGGGCACCATGATTCTATTTGTTATCATAAAAGGAAAATCCTCACAAGAGGAAAAACTAACCAACAAGGACCCAATGCTTTATGGGTACCTATGTTACTTTTAACCTCTAACACAGGTTCATCCTCTGATAAAAAAAGAAAGCCTTGGTACTTGGATAGTGGCCGCTCAAGGCATATGAAAGGGGATAAGCACTGTATTATTTCCTTGGAGATAAAGGATGGAGGATCAGTCACGTTTGGTAACAATGATAAAGCTCAAATAAAAGGTACATGTATTATTGGTAAAAATAATTCTGCTAAAATTGAAAATGTTCAATATGCAGATGGTTTAAAACATAACTTACTAAGCACTAGTCAATTATATGATAGCGGATTTGAATTTATTTTTAAGCCTACTCTATGTGAGGTTAAACATTCATCCTCGGGTAGAGTTTTCTTCTCCGGTTTTAGAAAAAAGAATTTATAGGAACTATATCTGGATGATTTACCTACTGAATCTTGTTTTGTATCCATTGATAAAGATAAATGGATTTGGCACAAAAGAGTTGGTCATACAAGCTTAAAAACTATTTCTAATTTATCAAAGTTAGAATTAGTTAAAGGTCTTCCAAAAATTAATTTTGAGAAAGACAAAATTTGTGAAGCTTGTGTTAAAGGAAAACCAGTTAAAAGTAGCTTTCACTCAAAAAATATTATTTCAACAAATCATCCTCTTGAACTTATTCACATTGACCTCTTTGGTCCTATCAAAACTCCAAGTCTTAGTGGAAAAAGATATGGTTTTGTTATTGTTGATGATTTATCTCGTTTTACTTGGGTTTTATTTTTAAAACACAAAGATGAAGCTTTTGAGGCATTCCACCATTTTTGCAAAAAGATTCAAAATGAAAAAGGTTCAAAAATTGTCTCGGTGAGAAGTGACCATGGAGGTGAATTCGAAAATGAATCCTTTAAAAAATTTTGTGAAGAAAATGGTATTTCTCACAATTTTTCTTGTCCAAGAACACCCCAAAAAAATGGTGTTGTTGAAAGGAAAATAGAACATTACAAGAAATGGCTAGAACTACTTTAAATGAAGCCAACATTGAAAAATACTTTTGGGCCGAAGCTGTTAACACTGCTTGTTATATTTCAAATTGTGCATCCATTAGAAAAAATTTAAACAAAACTCCATATGAACTATGGAAGGGCCAAAAACCAAATATTTCATATTTTCATATATTTGGATGTAATTGCTACATTCTAAATAATAAAGAAAATTTGGGAAAATTTGACCCAAAATCTGATAAAAGGTATTTTTCTAGGATACTCCACAACGTCTAAAGGTTATAGAATATATAATCTTAGGACTCAAACTGTGGAGGAATCCATGCATGTTGTTTTTCATGAATTTGATTACTTGTGTTTAGAAAATATGGATAAATATGAAGAAGATTAACATTCATCCTCTCAAGCACCCATTCCAAATGAAGAGGATGATTCTTATCCAACCTCTCAGCAACCTCCAAGAGGATGGAAAACTGTCATGCATCATCCTCCTGATCTTATAATTGGAAATAATGCCGATGGTGTTAGAACCAGAAACTCGCTAAAGGAAAATCCTATCAACATGGCCATGATATCCCAAGTTGAACTAAAAACAATTAATCAAACAATTGATGACAAATCATGGGTTGAAGCTATGATGGAGGAACTTTCACAGTTTGAAAGAAACAAAGTGTGGAATCTTATGCCTCGTCCTCTAGAAAAATCCATCATTGGAACTAAATGGATACTCATAAACAAATTGAATGAGGATGGAGAAGTCATTAGAAATAAAACAAGATTAGTGGCACAAGGTTACAACCAACAAGAAGGAATTGACTATGATGAAACCTTTGCACCCAGAGCAAGACTTGAAGCAATAAGAATCCTCTTAGCTTATGCTACTCATAAAGGTATCAAACTATTCCAAATGAATGTCAAAAGTGCATTTTTGAATGGGTTCTTAAATGATGAGATATCTGGGTTTGAAGATGAAAAGAAGTCAAATCATGTGTTCAAACTTTCAAAAGCTCTGTATGGATTAAAGCAAGCTCCTCGAGCTTGGTATGTGAGGTTAAGTTCTTTTCTAAAAGAAAATGAATTTGTAAGAGGACATATCAATACTACACTTTTTAAGAAAACTCTTAAAAAGGATCTGTTAATTGTACAAATTTATGTTGATGACATAATATTTGGGTCCACTAATGAAATCATGTGTGAAGAATTCTCCAACCTCATGCAAAGTGAGTTTGAGATGAGTATGATGGAAGAACTAAAAAAATTTCTGAGGTTGCAAATCAAACAATTGGAAACTAGCATCTTCATCTCTCAAGAAAAATACACCAATGATTTACTTATAAAATATAATATGAGTTCTGCCAAGAGTATGGAAACTCCTATGCATCCATACTCCATACTACTCAAGGACGATGAAGGAACTCCAATATCTGAAAAAGAGTATAGAGGGATGATTGGATCCTTGCTGTACTTAACAGCCAGTAGACCGAACATAGTTTTTGTAGTCGGTCTTTGTGCAAGATTTCAATCTTCTCCTAAAGAATCTCATCTTACTGCAGTAAAAAGGATTTTTAGATATCTTGTAGGCACGATCAATCTGGGAATTTGGTACAAGAAATGCTCAAATCTTGATCTCACAGCTTATTGTGATGCTGACTATGCGGGAGACAAAGTTGAAAGGAAGAGCATAAGTTGAGCTTGCCAATTTCTTGGTAAATCTCTAATAAGTTGGTCATGCAAAAAACAATGTGCCATTGCTCTATCAACTACAGAGGTTGAATATGTATCAGCTGCACAATGCTGCTCACAATTATGTGGATAAAGAATCAACTAGAGGATTACTCTCTAAGGTACGTAAAAATTTCCATCCTCTGTGATAGTACAAGTGCCATTAATCTTTCTAAAAATCCCATACAACATTCAAGATCTAAACATATTGAAATTAAACATCATTTTATAAGAGATCATGTTCAAAAAGGGGATATATAATTAATTTTCGTTGATACTGAAAATCAATTGCCTGATATTTTTACCAAAACCTCTCCAGGAGGATCGGTTCAAATATATCTTAGAAGAAATCTCCATCATAAATTTTTCAAAAGTTGTTTAAATGTTTTTTTTTTCTATTTATCCCTGTTTTATTTTTAGTTTTTATTTTTAATTTTATTTTTTAGTCAAAGTATTCTTAAGGCAATATCAAATTTGATCTCTTGAAAAAAGCCTAAGAATCAGGGGATAGGTAAACCAAATGTAAACACAACGTCTTCTTTGGTGAAACTCCCTCTTGTCACGTCAGACAAGGCATGCGCATGCCTCACGTTTCCCATTGGTTTGCCTGGTGGCACGCCTCCCATAATTCCCATCTCACATTTAATGCACAGACTGCATTAAATGACATTCATCATGATTCCCGTAACCTACCCTAGTCATCATCATTACGCCTCATCAAACGGCTCTCCTTCTTTCTCCTTTATTTCTTTTCTTTCTCTCTCTTCTCCACGCCTTAATCGTTTTACTCTTCTATCAGTTTCAAAAAACCTACCTTCTTCTCAAACACTTTTTTTTCTATGTTCTTCTTCTAGTCACAAATGGCACACATTAAACATACTGCTAAACGTAAAATCTCTTATCTTAATCCAGAAAAGAATTTTCACAATTATTCAAGCACTGAGTCTGGTGATCAAGGAGTAGATCACATTGCTGCCT
>PGTU02007981.1:0-21447 GCA_002896215.2 Cicer echinospermum
ATTCTTTAATACTTATTTAACTTAAAGTATGTTCAAAATCAAATAATTAAGTAACCAAGACATTAAGAGATTCCCCATTCTTAACGCCCAGTTAACTTAAAACGGGTTTCAAAACAAAACATTCGTAAACGAGACATTAAGAGATATTCTTAATACTCATTTAGAAACGATTTTCAAAACAAACATTAAGTAACCGACATTCGAGATTCCCCATTCTTAACGCCCAGTTTAACTTAAACGATTTTCCAAAACAACATTAAGTAACCAAGACATTAAGAATTTCCCCATTCTTAACGTCCAGATAACTTAACAATTTTCAAAACAAATATTTAAGTAAACGAGTCATTAAGAGATTCCCCATTCTTAAGTCTCATTTAACTTAAACGATTTTTAAAAGCAACACATTAAGTAACCAAGACATTAAGAGATTCCCCATTCTTAACGCCCAGTTTAACTTAAACACTGACGATTTTCAAACAAATATTAAGTAACCAAGACATTAAGAGATTCCCCATTCTTAACGCCCAGTTTTCAACTTAACAATTTTCAAAACAAATATTTAAGTAAACGAGACATTAAGAGATTCCCCATTCTTAATTCTCATGTTAACTTAAACGATTTTCACAAACACACATTAAGTAAACCGAGATATTAAAAGATTCCCCATTTTTAATACTCGTTTAACTCTAATGGTTTTCACATTTCACAAGAAAACCAACTCAAAACATTTTATGAAATTCAATTCACAATCCACACCAAAACACATCAAATTTCATCGGTATTTACTTAGAACACGTCAAATACGACGAACACAAATCAACACAACATAACACTCAAACACATCAAATTTCATTTACCCATAATCATACACAAATGAGTTAAGTTCATTTTCCACGAAACATCCATCAAATATAACCAAAACCCTAACTCTAAGATTTTTACCATAAAGTCTTAGATCCATTTTCCCCAAAATCAATACTCAAACCCTAACAAGATCCTTTCCACACAATCACAGATAAGTCCCTAAATGCAAACTAAAAGTTTGGAAGGAGCCCTTACCTTAACGTTAGCTTTAACGTGCATTTCTGATACCGCGAGTAAATCTGGTAAAAATCTCCGCTCGGAACGTCGCCTCCACGTTGGTCCCCTAGTACCGTAGCGTGGTAGTGAGCAACTTTCCCTTCTAACTCTTCGCGAAACGAAGCTTAGATCTAGATGAAACAGAGAGGTTTGTGTTTGAATCTCTAATACCGTTTTTCTTCGTTTTCGAAACAAAGAGGAAGAGTGGAGTTTGAGAAATCCTTGTTCTATCACCCCACCCAACCTTGGTTTCTAATCTTGAAGAAAGGAAGCGAAGAAAAACGGAAAATGGAGGAAGGAGGGAGAATGGGTTCTTCGCGCCGGGAGGGAGAGGAAGATGGAAATTCTGGTTTTCTTTCCTTTCTCTTTCTTTCTCTTTGTTTTTCCTTTCTTCCTTTTTCCTTCTTTCCTTTATATATAACCTTTTCTTTTCCTTTTCCTTCCTTCTAATTTCCTTTCTTTCTATTCTCTCCAAACAAACATATATACATAAATGTATATATATATATATATATATATATATATATATATATATATATCTTAATTGTAACTTAACATATATGTTCATATTCATTAAAATTACCATTTCACCCGTAACGCATAAAATTCTTCGTAAAAGATTCACCGCATTTAATTCAATTTATTTATCGACGAGTAATTCTAATCGGCATCAAAGTAACTTTTTGATCATATAAACTCCAAAATATTATTAACTTTGGCTAAAAAGCCTCCTAGCCAAAATCCAAAATACATAAAAATACATAAAGTGTACTTTAAAATTATGGGTTTTACATTACTACCCCCCTAAAATTAGTTTCTTCCTCGAAACTATGCGTCGATAAATAGCTCTGGGTGTTGTTCTCTCATCTTGCTCTCCAATTCCCAAGTCGCATCTCCAGTAATTGGGTTCCAAATTACCTTGACCAATGAAACATCCTTGGTCCTCAATCACTTAATCTTCCTGTCATCAATTCTCACGGGTGGTACTTCGAATGACAAGTTATCCTTCAGTTGGATTGTGTCTGGTTCGATCACATGAGATGGATCTGCAAGATATTTCCTCAACTGTGACACATGAAACACGTCATGAATATTGGACAGTATCGGAGGCAATGCAATCCGATAAGCAACAGGCCCAATTCTTGCAGAAATCTGATATGGTCCAATGAATTTCGGAGTCAACTTCTTCGATTTCAATGCCCCACCAACTCCCGTAGTAGGTGTGACTCTGAGAAACACATGGTGATCCTGTTCGAATTCTAAAAGTCTGCGACGCTTGTCCGCGTAACTCTTCTGACGATCTTGTGAAGTCTTCATTTTCTCCTTGATTTTCCTTACCTTAGTTGTAGTCGGTTGCACCATCTCTGGTCCGACAATCATATTTTCACCGCCCTTATACCAACACAAGGGCGTTTGACACTTGCCCCCATATAAAGCCTCATATGGTGCCATTCCAATACTTGCGTGGGAACTATTGTTGTAGGTGAACTCAATGTAGTTTCGTTCCCAAGGCTTCGTGCAATGCTCCCCAAAAATGTGATGTGAACTTCAGATCACGGTCTGATACAACACTCGATGGTACTCCGTGTAATCTCTAAAGGTTGCAACACCCCAGCAGGTCGCTGATGTTCCACCTTGTACGGAACATCCATCTAGTACCAAACCTAAACACTATGTATGACACCGACACATTGAGTACAATGTATCATTACCTAATGATAGGGCTTCCCATCCATACCAAGAATGATCTTGGGTTAATGTAGAGGTAAACAAATCAGATTAATCGAGAAGTCCCTATTCTGAATAGTTATTTGACAATGTAAACATGAATAATTTACTGTCAAAGTCTTAGCAGTAAAGCAGACACATACAACTTCAAACGATTTACACAATCCATAGCAATGAAGGAATGGGTTGCCCCCGAATCAAAAAGTGTAGTTAGGGGGTTACCTGTAATCGCACAGTCATATTGAATCAGATTGCTAGATAAATTTCGAACTTCAGCGCCGACGCAATAAACATGTCCTCTAGCAGTAGGAAGAGTAATCTTAGCTACATTCACCATTGGTTCACCTTCGGAGCCTTGCAATTCTTTGCAAAGTGCCCTGGTTTATGGCAATTGTAGCAAGTAGTACTGTTAAAGGTACAAGCATAAGCATTATATGTCCTCTTCTCCACATCGGAAACATCGTATACCTTGTCCCACTTGTCTCCCAAAGTCTTGGTTCCCTGGGTTATTCTGTCCCCCGTTGTTATCATGTGGTCGATTATAAGGTTTAGCAACTTGTTTTCCCTTGTTCTGATACTTCACCCGACAAGGTCCTCCTGAGTTAAAATTCCCTCCTCGGCTAGCTCTCTTATTCTTCATATCCTCAACTTCTCTACATTTTTCCACAAGAATTTGGAAACGTTGAATTCCCAAGGGTAAGACAAAGTCTTGAATCTCATACTTTAGTCTGTCTTGGAAACGATGACACAAGAATGGCTCGTCAATCTCTTCACGGAAAAATCTGAAATGCCTTGATAGTGATTCAAACTTAGCAGCATATTCGCCCACAGTCATGTTCCTCTGATGTAGTTTCAGGAAATCATCACCCAGTCTAGTCCTGGTACTCATCATGAAGTATTTGTCGAAAAGCTTCCCTTTGAAAGATTCCAGTTCACCTCCTCGTGAGCTGATCTCATCAACAACCTTGTACTCCTCCACCAGTACTCAGCATCTCCTAGTAGCATATAAGTGGCATAGTTGACCCTCACTCTCGCCTGACAGTTAATCATTTCGAAGATCTTCACTTCTTGGATCCATTGATCCGCTTACTCTGAATTCTCAGTCCCCTCAAACTTGGAGGATTGTAACGACGAAAGTCTTTTAATCCTCTTGACTCTGCAGCACGGATCTCTCTTCCCCTCTTTCCGAGATCACGTTGAGTCTAGGCAGCAGTCTGTGCAGCAACAGAAGCAGCCATGTTATTCATAGCCTCTGCCATTCGATCATCCCTATTGGCATTGGCTCTCGGAACGTCATTCCTCCTTGGCAGCATGGTTTTCCTATAAAACCATCATCAAGTAGAGTCTTAACACTACTTCAATAATTCTAAGAATAACTTCCGACCACATCCGCACATAATAATTATTATGAACTTGACAACTCAAACCACCTAAACCGACACATGATCAAACAACAACTCCTAACCTACAATCTAGAACTAGAGGTTCCACAGCCCCCAAAGAAAACCAAACCAAAGCTCTGATACCACAATGTAACACCCGTTTTTCAAAGCGAGGGTGTATTTTTTTTTCAAAAGAATTAAAATAAAACAGAGAAATAAATAAGGTAACACCTTTGGATAAGTAATTAAGTCATTATAATTTTCAAGCAGCAGAAAAGCTCTCAAACCATGAATTCAAAATATTAACATAACAAAAGTAGTACAGTCTTCCAGTTTAAAAATAAACGCAACCCAAAGGAAAGACGTCTGTTCCCTCTGTGTCAACCTAGTCTGATCATTTTACAAAACAACTAAACACCCTGAGTGATCTCCACGCGCCCCGTGAGATCCTCCTAACGTAGCTGCAGTCAAGCGTTCCCATCTCCATTCCCGTCCGTAGGGTACGAACCGGTAGGATCGTCCTGGCTCTCATCTGAGGGCAAAGCCCAGATTTCCACAATAGTTGTAAAGGGTCACCAACCGAAAATAACAGTTAACACATAACATTCAAGTTTTAAATGCACAAAATAATCTTTCAACTTAGCATGCACCTTAAAAGGGTTTCCATATGCCAAACATTCATAAACAAGGTTGAAAAATGAAGTTTTTAACAAAACAACACTGTTGTATTCGAATACAGCATCTCTGTATTCGAATACAAGGCTGCTTTAGCATACAGCAGCAAAAACAGCATGTCTGTATTCGAATACAATAGTCTGTATTCGACTACACTGTAAGTCAGTAGCAAAACAGCATGTCTGTATTCGAATACAACAGTCTGTATTCGACTACACAGTAAGTCAGTGGCAAAAACAGCATGTCTGTATTCGAATACAACTTTCTATATTCGAATACACATCAGACAGCAACAAGATAACAACAAAAATCAGCAAAATTCAGCTTTTTAAAGGGTTTCGAAACCAATCAACACTTACACACAAATCCAAACAATCACACTTAGCAATTATAGCGCAATCACCACGACATCTTGAGTTTCGAAATAGTATTGCAATCAAACATGTTATCACCAAATTCCAAAACATAACACTTAACACTTATAACACAATTACTACAACATCATGGGTTTCGAAATGGTATTGCAATCAAACATGTTATCACCAAATTCCAAAACATACACTTAACACTTATAACACAATACTACACAAACAAAATGAACCAACAATTCACAATTTAACAGGGTGTAGTCTCTCACGGACAAACACCTGTGCAGTCTCTCACGGACAAACACAACTCACCAAGAAACGTAAGTCGTAAACGTACTACCTATCACGGGTCCGTACTGTTTACCGAGGTGCCACCTATCACGGGTCTGCACAACTTACCAAACGTAAATCGTAAACGTACTGCCTATCACGGGCCCGTACCGTTTACCAAGGTGCCACCTATCGCGGGTCTGCACGATTTACCAAAATACACATAAGTAAACAAGACATTAAGAGATTCCCCATTCTTAATTCTCATTTAACTTAAACCAGGGCGTAGTCTCTGACGGACAAACCCCTGTGCAGTCTCTCACGAACAAACACAATCCACCAAGGAACGTAAGTCGTAAACGTACTACCTATCATGGGTCTGCACAACTTACCAAACGTAAATCGTAAACGTACTGCCTATCACGGGCCCGTACCGTTTACTAAGGTACCACTTATCGCGGGTCAGCACGATTTACCAAAACACACATAAGTAAACGAGACATTAAGAGATTCCCCATTCTTAATTCTCATTTAACTTAAACGATTTTCAAAACAGACATTAAGTAAATAAGTCATTAAGAGATTCCCCATTCTTAACACCTAGTTAACTTAAACGATTTTCCAAAACAAACATTAAGTAACCAAGACATTAAGAGATTCCCCATTCTTAACGCCTAGTTAACTTAACAATTTTCAAAACTAATATTAAGTAAACGAGTCATTAAGAGATTCCCCATTCTTAAGTCTCATTTAACTTAAACGATTTTCAAAAGCAAACATTAAGTAACCAAGACATTAAGAGATTCCCCATTCTTAACGCCCAGTTAACTTAAACGATTTTCAAAACAAATATTAAGTAACCAAGACATTAAGAGATTCCCCATTCTTAACGCCCAGTTAACTTAACAATTTTCAAAACAAATATTAAGTAAACGAGACATTAAGAGATTCCCCATTCTTAATTCTCATTTAACTTAAACGATTTTCACAAACACACATTAAGTAAATCGAGATATTAAAGATTCCCCATTTTTAATACTCGTTTAACTCTAATGGTTTTCAAATTTCACAACAAAAACCAACTCAAAACATTTTTATCAAATTCAATTCACAATCCACACCAAAACACATCAAATTTCATCGGTAATAACTTAGAACACGTCAAATACGACGAACACAAATCAACACAACATAACACTCAAACACATCAAATTTCATTTACCATAATCATACACAAATGAGTTAAGTTCATTTTCCACAAAACATCCATCAATATAACCAAAACCTAACTCTAAGATTTTACCCATAAAGTCTTAGATCCATTTTCCCCCAAATCAATACTCAAAACCCTAACAAGATCCTTTCCACACAATCACAGATAAGTCCCTAAATGCAAACTAATAGTTTGGAAGGAGCCCTTACCTTAACGTTAGCTTTAACGTGCGTTTTCGGTACCGCGAGTAAATTCGGTAAAAATCTCCGCTCGCAACGTCGCCTCCAAGTTGGTCCCCTAGCACTGTAGCGTGGTAGTGAGCAACTTTCCCTTCTAACTCTTCGCGAAACGAAGCTTAGATCTAGATGTAACGGAGAGGTTTGTGTTTGAATCCCTAATACCGTTTTTCTTCGTTTTCGAATGAAAGAGGAAGAGTGGAGTTGAGAAATCCTTGCTTAATCACCCACCCAACCTTGGGTTTCTAATCTTGAAGAAAGGAAGCGAAGAAAAACGAAAATGGAGGAAGGAGGGAGAATGGGTTCTCGCGCAGGGAGGGAGAGGAAGATGGAAAATTCTGGTTTTCTTTCCTTTCTCTTTCTTTCCTTTGTTTTTCCTTTCTTCCTTTTTCCTTCTTTCCTTTATATAACTTTTCTTTTCCTTTTCCTTCCTTTTAATTTCCTTTCTTTCTATTCTCTCCAAACAAACATATATATATATATATATATATATATATATATACTTAAATTGCAACTTAACAAATATCTTCATATTCATTAAAATTACCATTTCACCCGTAACGCATAAAATTCTTCGTAAAAGATTCACCGCATTTAATTCAATTTATTTATCGACGAGTAATTCTAATCGGCATCAAAGTAACTTTTTGATCATATAAACTCCAAAATATTATTAACTTTGGCTAAAAGCCTCCGATCCAAAATCCAAAATACATAAAAATACATAAAGTGTACTTTAAAATTATGGGTCTTACAAAAGTCTTTTGACTTGATAATTTTGGATATTATGGGTATTAAGTCATTGTCAACACATCTATTCAACAATTTTATTAGATCTATTTTTGAAAAAGTGTTACCAAGTACATTGGGAAAATTTGCAATGAATGGGAATCTCTTTTGCAATTCAGCGATGATTTTACCATCCTTCATGTGAAAGAGTTTATACTCTTGTGCCAAAGTGTTTATTCAAGATCTTTTCAATTGGACAATCTTGTAGTGAGAGACTTGGTAATATTAATCTTGTTTGAGAGTGGTCATGAGAATATTCTTTGTTTTCCAATCATATTGTATTTTTCTTCTTATCCAAGTCGGTCTAATAAATTTATGGTTTGTCTATTGGAACACCATCACAAACGGTAGTCGGAATATATGACCCTTTTTTGATTTGCATACCAAACGTCCAGATCATAGGTTATGTTAAAAAAAATTCATAAACTCTTTTCAATATGAATATTCATCACTCTTAAAGATCGATCATCTATTATATGCACCCTTCAGTTTCTGAATTACAATGGTTATGATTTCGTGATGCCACTTATTACACGTGAAATAAGCTATACACAACTCTAGAAGGGGGATTGAATAGAGTTTGAAACTTTTGAAAAATAGTTTTGAAAACTTTTGAGTCGCACAACGAAAATAAAAATTTGTTAATGTGATGGCACTAGTGGAATTTTACCTTTTTAAGTCGGTTACAATGTACATTTTATGTCGGTTTCGTGTCTGAGTTAAACATCAAACGAATTAATAAACATGTTTTTTAAGTTGTTTCATGAACCGACTTAACTGAGTTTCGTCATGTTAAGTCGGTTCAGCTTAATCGACTTAAACATCATAAATTCAGTTCAATAAATCATCTTTTTAAGTCGGTTCTTTTGATCATGTTTTTATGCTCTTGTTCCATACATACATACAATATTTTGTATTAAATTTTAAATCAAAATTTTGTGCTTGCAATCACAATTTTATATAACCATCTAATAACTAAAATATACAATATCAGAAGTTCATACAAAATATGTACAAAGAAGATGTCTCTCATTTCTAACCACTCTTGACAAGACGAAAAATAATTTAGATGTCCATTAATAAAATTAAAAAATCATAATGTAGCAATATTCAATAGACATATATTCAACCATTATCATTTTCTTCAATTAATTCCAAAATAAAATCCACACAACGTCCTTGAACTTCTTTAATTTGATCCGATTGAAATGATCTCGAGTCATCAAATATCTGGGGAAAAAAAAACACACAATCAATATCGGCTGAATTCTAATTTTTCATCATACGAACATTAAAAAAAAACACACAATCAATAACAACTTATAATTTTTTATCATACGACACATAAAAAAACACGATCAATAACAATTTGGAAAAAGATTACATACTTGCATCCATGAATCAACAATACAAGTTGTTATAATGTTCAACATATTTAACATGACATAGTAGTCACACTCATAATTTGAAGATTGTCTCTGACTCTAAAATTGAAAAAAACAATGTTAAATAAATAAAATTGTTATAATATTATAAATGAAGTTATTTATTTCTAAACAACTTACTATAGGGAAAACTCCATGTTATCTCTGATTTAATTCTCAAAACTAACAACATATAATAACCTTCGAAAGTTCTACAAAATAAAAATAGTTATTAAAATTGTGTTATAAAAACATATTACAATACTTATGAACAATATAAATAAAATAAATACATATAAATTCAACAATGTGACATATTTTTTATCTAGCTTCCTTATCAATGAACATATAAAGACTACATTAAACTCCTTAGGATTAATAATAAGAAATTGCCAATGTCAACTACAATAAACAATTAAATATGTATTATATTCATTTTTCTCTAAATTTGTACACACAAATTATACAAAATGGAAGATGTAAAATATGTAATTTAACTTGCTAATACAATCTACAAAATCTCTTGCATCTATCCAAAAGACTTTAAAAAAATCTTATAAAGCATATTATTATTTTTTTGAAAAATTATAAATCATAAGATGAAAAGACATATTGTAACATATACTTCAATAATAAAATGCAAAATTAAGCGGAAAAAAAAAATACAAATAATGAGTTCATCGCTAGTCTTCAAATAAAAAGAAAACAAAATGATCAAGAGACATTTTAAACAAATGAATTTGGCATGTCATTTCTTTCTACCTTTTTCCCATAATATATAGCTCTCTCAAATAATTTGAGGGACAATTTAATGCAATTAGCAATAAACTTAAAATGTGACATTTTTTTATCTGACTTCCTTATCAATGAGCAAGAACTTGAGTATCAAACCTATCTTTACAAAGTGGTGACGATAAAACGACGACAACGTTTTGTGAAGCCTGATGTTAGAAGAAAACCAAGAAGTCAGAACCCATGTTGTAATCTCTTCACGATATAGAGGTTAGGGAATAGAATGTGGTGGTTAAGAGCTCATAGCTTAGGGTAACAGGAAGATAAAACGCTAAATATACAAAGATTTTTTTTTTATATTTTTTACGTCTACCTTAAGTCGGTTATCAATATACCCACATTAAACAAGTTTCAACTATTTATAAATAGTCACAACCTCATTTTTATTAAGTCGTTTACCAGATCAACCGACTTAAATATAGAGGAAGATGAGATATATTAATTTTTTTTTAATTTTCTGTCTCTTTTAAGTCGGTTGCCAATATAACCATATTAAATGTGTTTCATATATTTACAAAATTGTCACTTCCTCATTTTGTTAACACGTTTATGCAAGCAACCGACTTAAACATACCTCGCCTCATTTGTTAAGTCTGGTGGCACATAAATGACTTAATTTGCTGTATTAAAAACTCAATTTTCTACTAGTGTGAAATCATTTTATTATGTGCATAGGATATTCTGATTGAATCAATGATGGTATATGAAAATAAACAACACAAAATTCAATTGACATTTGTGTAAGAAAAAAAGAAAATTGATTACAGTAATTTAAAAAATGGTTCTTAACACTTCAATTAAAATATATGTCAAAGATCATCAAATGAAGACTCAATGAATGAGTCTTCATCAATAGAAATATTATCATATCATATTTTTGTTCAAATTGAATCAAATCTAGAATGTGGAATTATAAAGTTCAAATTCAATATTCAAAACCAAGACAACATTTGAAAACAGAAAAATCTTATATCAATTTTCTATCTATTTTGCACCAAAACAAATTTTCCGTCGAATTCTAAAGCAAAATATAGAAATCCCGAACAAAGTAAAAATGTAGAGATTAAAGAGTTTGAGTTAGAAAGATTCACCCTCCGATTTATACAAGTCCTTTACTTCGTCCTCACTCATAAAGTACATCATTTTCTCATTCAAATGAGTTAGAGTTTTCTTCCTTTATTATGATTATAAATGTTTATAGAATCCTTTTGTGAAAGTTACAAAACACTTGTATACACGACCCTTTTTCTTAAATGCTCATCTACACACGAAACTGCAAACACAAGCCTATCTTCAAGATGATGGTCACACCCCTATCTTTCAAGATAGAGACCTAGAAGTTCGTCTAGGACTTTTCTAAAGAACACATTTTTCAGCCTTCGGCATGCAATCCACCAATATCCCCTCATTGATTCGTGTATGGAATAAACACTCCAATTGACGATATTCCTTTGTTGTTTTTTATCGCTTGACTACTTGAATTGCAAAGACACCTTGATCAAGAAAGAGTTTTCAATCTATGATATGATCTTGAATGCTTGAGTATGAGGAATGAGTTAAATTTTTCTTGTGTTTAGAAATGATGAGAAAACCTTTTATATGATGTATGAAAGATGTAACTAAATGAAAACGAATTCTAAAAAAAATAACCACTTTGTAATTGCCATAACAACATTAAAACTGAAAAACTTTATGTTTGTTTGTTGTGTGAGTCGATTCATTAAGCATGTTAATCGACTCACATTTATTGAAAAAATCAGGTTTGAAGTATAAAACCATGTTGAGTCGATCAAACAGTTTTGAACCAACCAAAAAAACTCCCAATATTGTTGATGAATCGATTCACACAATTTTGAGTCGAGTAAAAAACCTACCAATGTTGTTGATTAGTCGATTCACAAATTTGGGGCTTCAAGAACTAATGTGTCAATTCATAAGTGTGTGTGTCAATTTACAAAGTCAAAAACAATTAGAAAATAATTTGAAATAAGTTTCAAAATGATACAAATGAAATATGAGCATGCTTTTCAAAATTAATGCCTACTAAACACATGTAAATAAGCTTAACCATGATAAAGTGTTCTATGAAAATATTAAAATGCAAAATCTAAAACAAATAAAATGAATATATTTATATGTTTTTATTTAGTTTTTTAGCAAATAATAACAATAAAAACTCTTTAATTCAACTATATAAACAACTAAATTAATAGTTAAAGAAACCACAATTTCGGACCACGAAGCCAAAATCTCGATGAGAGAAATCCGAAGTGTACGGTTTATGTCAAGTAGTAAAAATATCGAATTCATATGGATTGTGTCTCTGAGTACAACTTAATAATTATAATCAAATTAACTTAAACGAAAAAACAATTTGGTGAAGAGAGAGTTATAACAACAAAATTAAAACGCAAAAAACCAAAACAATTTATTATTATATAGAAGATTTTAAGGATTAGGGTTGCGAATGATAACTAATGAGTCTAAATTGATTTCTCTTTATATATTGAATTTCTTTGAAGTTGAATTATCTTAACACTCTAACTGCACTCTTTGATTCGGGGGCAACCATTCCTTCATTGCTTTGGACTGTGTGAATCGCTTGAAGTTATCTGTATCTGCTTTACCTTTTGATTTGGTTGTTTCCACGCCTGCTAAAACCTTAACCGTAAATTCAGCATGTTTACATTGTCGAATGACTATTCAGAATAGGGATTTCTTGGTTAATCTAATTTGTTTACCGCTACAATCACTCGAGAGTCATCCTCGGTATGGATTGGATGTCTTATCATTATGTGATTTTGGACTTGTGCTCGTAAATTGGTTCTTTCCCCGAACCAGGAGTTGTTAAGTATTTAGCTGCTAACAAAACTCCGAGTGTCGCTAAGTGAAGGGACTCATGAGTTTTTGTCTCTAGCAAATGTAGAGGCAAAGATAAATGTGGAAATAGAAGATGTGATACTTGTCAACGAGTATCGGGATGTATTTCCAACGGAAATTCCAGGATTGCCACCGGTAAGAGAAGTGGAATTCTTCATTGATTTGCACCCAGGAACGGGACCCATTTCAATGGCACCTTATCGAATGTCGCCATTGAATTAAATGAGCTCAAAGGCCAAATTGAAGACTTGTTGGAGAAGAAATTCATCAGACCAAGTGTATCACCATGGGGTGCTCCAGTTTTGCTAGTTAAGAAGAAGGACGGAAGCTCGCGCCTATGTGGTGGATTATAGACAGCTTAACAAGGCAACTATCAAGAATCGTTATCCTTTGCCACGAATCGATGATTTGATGGATCAATTGAGAGGGGGCGCGATATTTTCGAAGTTTGACTTGAAGTCGGGTTACCATCAAATCCGAGTGAGGGAAGGAGACATTCAGAAAACAGCTTTCAGAACCCGCTACGGACATTATGAATACCTGGTTATGCCGTTTGGAGTTACCAATGCACCGGCAATTTTCATGGACTACATGAACAGGATCTTTAATTCGTTCCTTGATAAATTCGTGGTGGTATCATTGATGATATATTGATTTATCAAGGACTGAAGAAGAGCATGGAGAACATTTGCGACAAGTTCCTTGAGATTTTACGCGAGAAGCGATTGTATGCCAATCTGTCGAAGTGTGAATTTTGGCTAGAGAAAGTGATTTCTTGGGGACATGTGATAACCAAGGAAGGAATCGCTGTAGATCGGCTAAGATTGAGGCGGTTCTTGCTTGGAAACAGCCTCAGACTGTCACTGACATACGGAGTTTTGTAGGACTGGCAGGGTACTACAGGAGGTTTATCGAAGGTTTTTGCTAAGATTGTGGCTCCACTGACACAACTTACCAGAAAAGATCAACCGTTCGCTTGGACGGAGAAGTGTGAAGAAAACTTCCAGTTACTAAAGAGAAAATTGACGACCTCACCTGTATTGGTATTACCGCAATCAGAAGAACCCTATGAAGTTTATTGTGATGCATCTCACCAAGGGTTAGGATGTGTTCTGATGCAACACAAGAAAGCTGTGGCTTATGCCTCGAGACAATTGAAAGATTCATGAGAGGAACTATCCTACTCATGATTTGGAGCTTGCCGCGGTTGTTTTTGCATTAAAGATCTGGAGGCATTATTTATATGGGTGCACGTTCACCGTGTTCAGCGACCATAAAAGCTTGAAATATTTGTTTGATCAGAAGGAGTTGAACATGCGCCAGAGACGGTGGATGGAGACTCTTAAGGATTTTTGATTTCACACTGCAGTACCACCCTGGGAAGGCCAATGTAGTGGCTGATGCGTTGAGCAGAAGAAGTGTATCGGTGTCTTCACTGATTATGGCTAGACAACAGAGTTGTGGGAAGCTTTTAGAGACTTGCACTTGAACGTAGAGTTTGCACCGGGAATTTTGAAATTCGGAATGATTAAAGATCTCGAGTGGATTACTTGAAGACATTGCGAATTCTCAGGATGACGTCTTAATTCAAGAGAAGAGGAATCTAATAGTACAAGGGAAGACGACTGAGTTCAAGATCGGGGCAGATAATGTTTGCGGTGTAATGGTAGGATTTGTGTACCAGCCATTACAGATATGCGGAAAACGATTCTAGAAGAGGCGCATAAGAGTAAGCTGAGTATTCATCCTGGGGCAACAAAGATGTATCAGGATTTGAGGCAGAATTATTGGTGGCCAGGAATGAAGAAACATGTGGCGGAATATGTGTCCACTTGTCTAACTTGTCAGAAAGCGAAGGTGGAACATCAGCGACCTGCTGGAATGTTGCAACCTTTAGATATTCCTGAATGGAAGTGGGACAGCATTTCCATGGATTTTATAACCGGATTACCAAAGACAAGGAGAAAGAATGATTCCATATGGGTGATAGTGGATCGACTAACTAAATCTGCTCACTTTTTGCCGGTAAGGACCACCTATAAGGTAGATCAGCTAACGGAGATCTACATTGCTGAAATTGTGAGGTTACACGGGGTACCATCGAGCATTGTGTCAGACCGTGACCCGAAGTTCACATCGCATTTTGGGGAGCATTGCACGAAGCGTTGGGAACGAAGCTACGATTGAGTTCAGCTTACCATCCACAAACGGACGGACAGACTGAAAGGACGAATCAGTCCTTGGAAGATCTGTTGAGGCATGTGTTTTAGATGATAGAGGAAGTTGGGATGATGTACTTCCGTTGATTGAGTTCACTTACAACAATAGTTTCCACGCAAGTATTGGAATGGCACCATATGAAGCTTTTATACGGGCGCAAGTGTCAGACGCCCTTGTGTTGGTATAAAGACGGTGAGAATATGATTGTCGGACCAGAGATGTGCAACAGACCACAGCTAAAGTAAGGAAGATCAAGGAGAAAATGAAGACTTCACAAGATCGCCAGAAGAGTTACGCGGACAAGCGTCGCAGACTTTTGGAATTCGAACAGGGTGACCATGTATTTCTGAGAGTCACACCTACTACTGGAGTAGGTAGAGCCTTGAAATCGAGAAGTTGACTCCGAAATTCATTGGACCATATCAGATTTCTGCACGAATTGGGCGGTTGCTTATCGGATTGCATTACCTCCGATACTGTCCAATATTCATGACGTGTTTCATGTGTCACAATTGAGGAAGTATCTCGCAGATCCATCTCACGTGATCGAACCAGACACAATCCAGCTAAGGGATAACCTGTCGTTCGAAGTACCACCCGTGAGAATGACGACAGGAAGATTAAGCGGTTGAGGACCAAGGATGTTTCGTTAGTCAAGGTGATCTGGAACCCAATTACTGGAGATGCGACTTGGGAACTGGAGAGCAAGATGAGGGAACAACACCCAGAGTTATTTATCGATGCATAGTTTCGAGGACGAAACTAATTTTAGGGGGGAGTAATGTAAGACCCATAATTTTTAAAGTACCCTTTTATGTATTTTTGGTATATTTTTGGATTTTGGCTCGGAGGCTTTTAAGCCAAAGTTAATAATATTTTGGAGTTTTATAATCAAAAAGGTATTTCGATGCCAATTAGAATTTCTCTCGCGATAGATAAATGAATTTTAACTGCGGAAAATACCTTACGGTTAATTTAAGGCGTTTCGGGTGAAACGGTAATTTAATAAATATCTAGATTTTGAGATATTTGTTAAGTTATAATTTATTATATATATATATGTTTGCTTGGAGGGAAAAAGAAAGGAAAACTAGAAGGAAGGAAAAGGAAAAGAAAATAGTATATAAAGGAAGGAAGGAAAACTTAAAATTTCCATCTCTTTCCTCTGCACTTCTCACGCAAGAAAAACCAAATTTCCATCCTCCTCCATTTTTTTCGTTTTCGTGCTTCCTTTTTCTTCAAAGCTAGTGACCCAAGGTTAGGTGTGAGTTAGATCAAGGTTTCTAAACTCCACCCTTCCTCTTTGATTCGAAAACGAAGAAATACGGTTTTTGAGATCCAAACACAAACCCCTCCGTTTCTCCTAGATCCAAACCTCATTTCTCGAAGAGATAGAAGGGAAAGTTGCTCACCTCCGTGCTACGGTGCTAGTGCACTAATTTGGAAGCGGCGTTGCGAGCGGAGATTTTCCGGAATTTCTCGCGGAACCGGAAACTCTCGATAAAGCTAACTTTGAGGTAAGGGCTCCTTCCAAACTTCTAGCTTGCATTAGGGACTTATCTGTAGTTGTGTGGGAAGGAATTTGTTAGGGTTAAATGTATCGATTGGGGAAAGACGAAACAGTGCGTGTTATGGGTAAAAAACCTTAGAGTTAGGTTTTGTTTATAGTGATGATGTTTCGTGGTAAATGAAATTGGATGTATCTGGGTGTTATGTTGCGTGATTTGTGTTCGTTGTATTTGGTGTGGTTGTTGTGAATCATGGTTTGAATGTGGAAAGTATGTTTGAATTTGTTTCTGTGGAATTTGAAAACCATTAGAGTTAAACGAGTATTAAAAATGGGGAATCTTTTAATACCTCGGTTTGCTTAATGTGTATTTGAGGAAAAATGCTTAAGTTAACTGGGCGTTGAGAATGGGGAATCTCTTAATGTCTCGGTTACTTAACTATCGTTTTTGAAAATCGTTTCGTAAATGAGTATTAAGAATGGGGAATCTCTTAATGACTCGTTTACTGAATGTTTTGGCGAGAAAACCGTTTAAGTCAAAAGTATATTAAGAATGGGGAATCTCTTAATATGACTGTTTGCTTAACGTTTTGTTTTGAAAATCATTAAGTTTAAATCGTATTAAGAACGGGGAATCTCTTAATGACTTATTTAATTAATGTTGTTTGAAAGTCGTTTTAAGTAAATGGGTATTAAAAATGGGGAATCTTTTAATATCTGCATTTGCTTAACGATTGCTGTGAATGGAGTCTGTGTATGCCTCATGCATTTCATTGGTAAATTGTGTCGACCCGTGATAGGTGACCCTTTGGTAAACTGTACGGACCGTGATAGGTTGTAGTTGTACGTTTGCGATTTACATTTTAGTAAATCGTGTTGACCCGTGATAGGTGACACCATGGTAAAATCTTGTATCTGACCCTGATAGGTGGTACATTTACGATTTACATTTTTTGGTGAATTGTGCTGACCCGTGATAGGTGGCACCTAGGTAAATAGTACTGGTCTGTGATAGGCGGTACGTTTACGATTCCCGCTTTCTTTAGTAAATCGTGTTGACCCGTGATAGGTGACACCTCGGTAAACTGTACTGACCCGTGATAGGTGGTACGTTTATGATTTACGCATTTTAGTAAATCGTGCTGACCCGTGATAGGTGGCACCTCGGTAATTTGGTACTTTGGCCTACGATAGGCGGTACAATTATGATTTACGGCCCTTCGAGGAGGGTTTTGGTTTGGAATTCCGAGTCATGCATTTTGGCATATACGCATTGCATTAGGGTGCTTGGCACACGAGTCGTGTTTGATTGAGTTTTATGATTGATGATTTGAATTGATTTATCGTGTTAATTGCGTTGAAAATGCTAAGTGTTATATGTTGATATTTGTGTGTAAGTATGATGGCTACGAGATCCCAATTGCCGTGGTAATCGCGTAGAAATTGCTAAGTGTTAAGTGGTGAACTTGATTAGGAATGACTTAGGTTAATTCATGAATTTTTGGAAAACTGATCAGGGAAAATCGATTTCCCAATCGATTGGATGGAAGACAGGGGCTTGGCCAAATGAACAAATCGATTAGCCAATCGATTTTGTAAATCAGTTTTTAAAAATCCCTTTCGAAATCGATTGCCCAATCGATTAGGCCTTAAGTCAGGGGCTCAGGAACCAAATCAATCGATTTACCAATCGATTGAATTCAGTCCCAGGATTCTGTTTTCATTAAGAATCCCGTACCAAATCGGATTAGGAAATCGATTGGCTCGAAACCAGGTGGCTCAGGAACCAATCAATCGATTTACCAATCGATTGAATTTCAGCCCAGGATTCTGTTTTCATTAAAAATCTTCCACCCCAATGAGTTGCCCAATCGAATTGGCTCAGTGAAAATCCTCATTTTTAGTTGTATGATTAATTGCTCATGAATCTATCCATGTCTTGTTTTATCATGTGTTAATTAGGAGATCGAGAACTGCATTTTACCTTCATTTTCATTGGCAATGTAATGTATGAACTTTTCGCACATTGAAAATCCTGTTAAGGTGCATGCTTAGTTAAAAAGTTGTTTTGAGCATTCAAAAACTTAATTGCTATGTGTTAACTGTTATTTTCTGGTTGGTGACCCTTTACACTATTGGAAATCTGGGCTTTGCCCTCAGATGAGAGTCAGGACGGCCCTACTGGTTCGTACCCTACGGACAGGGATGGAGATGGGAACGCTTGACTGCTGTTGTGTTAGGAGGATCTCACGGGGCGCGTGGAGATTACTCAGGGTGTATAGCTTTTTGGTAGGATGATCAGATTAGGATGATGTATAGGGACTAGGGTCCTTCTTTTTGGTTTGGAGTATTTTAGTTTTGGAAAACTGTACTTATACAAATATTATCAGTTTGATATCATCTTTGAATGGGTTCCATGTACCATTTGATGTTTATGTAAAAATGTTTTGGATTTATAATTGGAGAAACTTTTCCGCTGCGTAAATTATAATGACTCAATTATTTATCCAAAAGCATTTCCTGATTTATTTCTTTGTTCGTTTTTAATTACTTTTAAAAAAAAAAATATATACCCTCGCTTTGAAAAACGGGGTGTTACATTGTTGCAATTCCTGCACGACTCAAAAATCAAAGAACCTACGGCGTAAGCCTGATCCACTATAGTAGAGGCTCATGATCTAAAATTAGCATATATACAAAATTTAAAGCACGAAGATCATAATATGGCATGGTATCAAGTAATATAAACAAACATGCATATAAATATCCATCATATTAACAAATATGACTCGTGTGACAAATCACTTAATGCAATGGTTATATGTCAATTCACATTATTCTAGAATTTCAACACCTTCCTCGAGGGTGTAAATCATAATGTACCACCTCTCACAGATTAGTACTAATTATCGAGGTGTCACCTATCATAGATCAATAGGATTAACTGATATCGTTTCAGCAAGTGTACTGAATCGTTGCAATAATAATAAACGGTAGTACCGAGTGTCGAACTCAAGGATTGCGTTTTACTATTGAATTATATTTGATTACTAGAATTGAACAAAAAGGTTCCCAAGTTGATTGAAATAATGTTTGAAATTAACAACATAATAAAAATTGATCTTTTATAATGAGAAAAATGTCAGGGATGAGTTTCACTTCGAATCCAACCTTGGTGTCTAATTTGATCCTAGTTACTGAATTCCTTTATTGAATTATTACCGAATTCTCTTTATTATTCTTGCCCTAATGTCTTAGTGACAGAACCTTTAATTCCAAAGTAACCCCTAATTCCTTAGTGGATTTAAGATTAGAATTAAGCATTACCGTATAGAAATTCTCTTGTAAATTATTGCTTTGCAACTAATTTAATTGTTTCATGACCTGCATCTATCTCTAGACTACAAATTCATGAATTTCTCATCTCAAGCATTCGTAAAGTCCACTTCCGTTTCAAAATACAAATCGTAGAACATTTTAATGTTGATCAAGCAATAAAAAGCATTAAGCACAGAGATGAGAAAAACAATTCAATAAACTCATTCATATAACTAGAAATCAAATAGAAAATAAGGGTTTCATCTGGTTACACTCATCCCTAACAAATAGGTTTAGTTACTCATGACAGAGATACAAAAGATAAGGATTAAAGAAGAATTACAAGAATGATTCATGGATGATTCTTGATAAAACTGCTTCAATGGCGTTAGAAACGGCCGTCTTTGAGTTTCTATGCAAGGCACAAGTCTCCCAAGTTCCCAAGAGTCAAAAAGATGCATAAACAGTAAAAATTTGCGTTTTTATGATTGTTGATGCGCGTCGCGCGCCCCAGGCGCGCGTTGACAGAACTGAAACACGAGAAATGCGCTCCAGGCGCGCAGGGCGCGCTCCAGGCGCACAACATCTTCTGTCTGATATTTTGCATTGTTCTCATCTTTTGCGTCTGAATTTGGTCCTAGTGTCTTCATGAAAGTTGTAGATATGGATCTTAGCTTTCATTAGCACTTGGAGTGACACTAATTGGACATCTAGAACTCCAGATATGCTGAAATACTCCACATATATCATGTTGATTTTTCACCAAAATTCAGCACTGCACTAAACAAAACGCAATGTAAAATTACGACAAATTCCTACTTAATGAACGAAATAAAAACAAAAAACATTTTATTAACTCAAAGAACAAAAGTCAACAAAATGTATCAAATAAATCCTTAATTTAACTGATGATTGAGGATAAATAAGACTAAAACAGTGGGAAAATATGCATATGATGAAGAGTCATCACAACCCCAAACTTAATCTATTGCTTGTCCCCAAGCAAACAATTAATTTCATATTTGGTCCTGTTAAATGCACACTTTTAAATTCAATTCTCAAATTACATCAAACTCAAATTTCAAAGTTCTTGCTACTGCAAAACATTCATCATGCTCTATGGTTGTTTTCAAAAATAAAGACAACAAGATTTTGTACACCTTGGCATTCATCATCAAAAACAACTCTCTTCTTCACAACAATCTCACCAAAAATTTCTCTCAAGTTTTAGAAGTTATAAATTTATCACTCCAAATCCTAGAACATGCATCACCTACCATAGGCTTGAAAAAATTCTAGTTAGCAATCACAAGCAGTAAACACATACATTTTTGAGAACTTTCGGGTTGTAATGGCTTAGGTAAGGGTAGGACATTTTAGGATAGTAGGCTTTACCACTTGATTATATACATTTACCTTATTCTACCATTTTTTTCATCTTTTCATTATTGAGATTCTCAGACATTGACAAAAGAACAAGAAGATATTATTATTTTTTTTTTACCAAAGTACACAAAATTGAATTTTTTTTTCTTCTTTATTTTTTTTTTATTTTCTTTTTGTGA
>PGTU02007982.1:0-16616 GCA_002896215.2 Cicer echinospermum
AAAAGTAATTTAAGTAATTACCATTTTAAAATTAATTAATAACAAAAACTCTCATGTTCACAATATTAACTACAATTATTACTATTTCTTTACAAATAAGTCACATACAAATACTACCATCTTTATAGAATAAGTCAAAATGATAAATAATTTATTTAAGTAACTAAACATAATAATTATACATTAAGTAACTAAACATAATATTTATAATTTACATTATCATTAATCAAATATATATATATAATTATATCAAACCATAAGAAACTCACACATATTAATGACAACTAATCATAAAATTATCATATATATATCTAAAATATTTTAACACCAAATTAATTTCTTTAAAATTCTTATTTAATAATAAAATAGTTGATTATGAAATTTGGGATGTTACAATTCTACCCAAATTAGAGAAATATTCGTCCTCGAAATTTGTAATGAAGAATAAGCAAATCATATTTAAATTTACCACAATCAAGATTAAAGCTTAGTCTCTGAAGATATAAAAACATGATGATGCATTTATAATTTATTAAGTGCATCATGAGTTTAACAACACATATCACATTTAGATTTCAATTAGGACGCACCATACCATAGATTCATCACTATAATCTACAAATAAACATACAGACTTAGTTGATAATTACTTACTAGATTTAATTGGGGTGAAATGAAAACATATTTCAAGTACATTGTTAGCTTCTACTAGATAATTATTACTAAAACTTTATCAACTATTATGTAAGTCGAACAAGACAAATAATTATCACACGTATTTAATATTGATAATTTCTAATTATTTTTAAATAGTAAATTTATTAGATGTTACAATACTCACCCCCTTAAAAATAGTTTCGTCCTCGAAACTAGCTAGACTTAAAAGATTCGTAAGAAGTATTTTGTTCACAATTATATAGTAGTCAAGTACACAGTAAGCGTGCCACAGAGGGTTCCTAGGAAAAAGAGAGTGGCAACGGGCCACTTAATAACCAATCTTTTCTTAGCCAAAATCCGCTAATACAACCTTTTACGTATTACTTTGCTCTGTTATGGGGACAATGGGTTCAGTCACACGGTAATTCATGCACTAGAGGGTTCCCAGGAAAGAGAGGGGATCAACGGACCACTTAATAACCAAGTCTTCCTTAGCCAGAATCTCACTAATACCACTTTTACGGTGTACCCTTCCCTCCTATTATGGAGATTTAAATTTTTATATAGGTTAGATGTTTAAAGCATTGTCGTTATTACAAAAATTTCAATTATAACACAAAAGTGAAATAATTAAGAATATTCATAATTATTATATTCAATTGGTCTATTTAATAACGTCATTAAACAGGAGACCAATTAAATATTGTATACTTTCAAATCAAATCAATCTAAATCAATACAGAATAGTTCTAAATTATAGCAAAATAAAACTAATGATTTATGATTCTAAAATAAAATTCAATTCATGGCAATTAATTGATAATGTCATAATTATAGTGCAATTAATGCATAACGTCGAATTAAATTAAGAGTAGTAAATTATTTAACTTCAAAATCACGAGTAGGAAATTCACAACACCATAATAATAAATTTCATAAGCTTATTAAATCATAATCATTAGATTCATAACATATAAACAATTATTTAAAAAATTCAAAATCACAAGTAGTAATTTAATCACGTCAATGAATAACGGTTATTAAATTAATAAGATACAAACAAAAGAAATTTCAAATCCCGATTAATAAATTCATCATGTCATACTATTAAATCTATATCATTATTAAATCACAAGTATTAAATTCACAATATATAAACAATTATTTATAAAAAATTAGATCACGAATAATAAATTCTTAATGTCAACAAATCATGAGTATTAAATTCATAACATACAAAAATTCAAATCTTGAGTAGTAAATTTGTAATGTCATAATATTAAATTCATAATATTATTAATTCACAAGTACTAATTCATAACATATAAATGATTATTTTAAAAAAAATTCAAATCAGGAGTAATAAATTCTGAATGTGAACAAATCACGAGCATTAGATTCATAACATATAAAAAAATTCAAATCTTAAGTAGTAAATTTGTAAAGTCATAATATTAAATTCATAATATTATTAAATCACAAGTATTAATTAAATTCATAACATATAAAGAATTATTTAAAAAAAAATTCAAATCACAAGTAATGAATTCTTAATGTCAACAAATCACGAGGATTAATTTCATGACGTACAAAAAATTCAAATCTTGAGTAGAAATTTCACAACGTCATAATATTAGATTCATAATGTTATTAAATCACAAGTATTAAATTCATATCATATGAATAATTATAAAAGAAAATCATGATTTAAATTACGGATAATAAATTACTACTATTAATAAATCACGAGTATTAAATCCATACATACATAAAATTCAAATCTTGAGTAGTAAAATTGTAATTTCATAATATTAAATTTATAATATCATTAAATCACAAGTATTAAATTTATAACATATAAAGAATTATTAAAAAAATTCAAATCACGAGTAATAAATTCCTAATATCAACAAATCACAAGTATTAAATTCATGATACAAAAATCAATTCTTAAGTAGTAAATTTGTAACATAAATCCTATTAAATTCATAACATCATTAAACTTAAAACAATTATTTTCATATGATCAAATTAAAACTATTTTAAATCATAGGGATTTAAGGCATGTATTCAATAACAAATTCAAAGAGATTACACAATTAATGCTACATAGTAGGAAAATATGTACTTACTAAAATTCAATAACATAACTAGTGGCACATAAGAGCACTTTAAAACAATTATTGCATAGAATCAAATTAAAACTATTTCCAATCATAGAAATTCAATAACAAATTTGAAGGAGATTACACAATCAATAATACATAATAGGAAATTATGTACTTACTAAAATAAAACAAAAACAAAAATAGAAAAATCAAACAATTAACACAATTAGTGGCACATAATAGCATTCTAAAAATCAGTAAAATCCAATAATTAGAGAAACAAACAACTAACACAATCAAAGGTAAAATATATGCGACCTACACGAAGCGTTCCCACCCCAAAAGTCCGAGAATCATTGCTCTGATACCATAATGTAACGCCCTAGATTTTTAATCCAAAACGTTACAAAAAAAAATATTTATTTCTTAGAAACGTTTATGAATCTTTTGTTGTTGAATAATTAACATTTATTCATTTTACATAAATAGTAACAATCACGTTATTCAATATCATTAAGAAAATATTTATTCAAAATTAAAATAATATGAAGACAATTATTCTTAACGGAATGTAAACCACTTTGGTATTTTCTATAATTCTAGTACATTTTTAAAAGTTTGTGACAAAAGATCAAAAGAACTAAAATAAAAATATTGGACAATTCCATTATTACAAAATCGTCTTGAAACAAAAACCCATGTTTACCCCGCGTTCGCCACACGTCAACACTCATTAACTACTCTTGGATCTCCTCGAACTCATTAGTACCTAAAATGTTGTTGTAAGGGTCAATTTTTTTTCCATCATCCACATCAAACCAAAGCAAGACATATAGAATAACAACACAAAACTCATAAACGTAAAAAACTACCTACTTTAAAAGAAAAAATGCACAAACTAATAAATTTTATATCAACACATATGCATGATGAATGCTCCTAAAACTACATGATCCGGATATAGTTTTGCCACTAAGGCAACTTCCACACAGAAAATCACACCTGCCACTAAGGCAACTTCCACACAGTAAATCACACCTGCCACTAAGGCAACTTCCACACAGTAAATCACACCTGCCACTAAAGGCAACTTCCACACAGAAAATCAAAACCTGCAACTAAGGCAACTTCCACAAAGATGCATATGCCATGCCATGAAGATGCAATATGAAATAGATATATTCCCACACATCCCACTAAGAATTATGCTATGAGCATTCAAAAACCACTTTTTTAAAATCATCACCATAATCACACATTATTAAGAACACTTACACACATCCATATCATGATATATCACATATTCATAGACAAATAATGATAAAAATTAGGACTATCACATAGAGATAAAAGTTTGATATCATATAGGCCATAAAAATTAACACTTTAACACATATAACAATAAAATTAACACTCCAACTAATATATAATAAGAGTTAAATTTTGTTTATCATACATCGCATAAAACTTCATACTTTACTACATAAGAGTCAAATATTAAATTCATTCTCACAAAAATTGGGATTTTATTAGTCTACATCTATTTTCTTTTAAAATACAAGTAATCACGATTATTTATTTCATGTCATTCAACTAACGGCCTAACTACAATTTGTGTGGGGAAAAGCCCTTACCTTGACCGCTTTTCTTCCTAGTACAAAGCTCTAAGCCCTACCAAGTCGTTCACAAGGAAAATAAGTTATAAGCTTTTTGATGCTGAAAAAAGAGGAGGTGATGGTGATGGTGGCTAGGATTTTTTTGTTTTATTTATAAAAGGGTTTGTGAAATACGGTTCGTAGTAGCGGCTAGGGTTTCAGTATTCTTTTCTTAGTATTGGCCCTAAATGAGGAATAGAAAGTAGATAATATTATTGTTGTTATTATTGTTGTTGTTGTTGTTGTTATTATTATTATTATTATTATTATTATTATTATTATTATTATTAAATAAAACCAACTATTACCAGAATTAATTTTGTTAATACAATTTCATTAATAACGTATTACCACTATTTCAAAACTAATATTTATAAAAAGTAATTTAAGCAATTACTATTTTAAAATTAATTAATAACAAAAACTCTCATGTTCACAATATTAACTACAATTATACTATTTTACAAAATAATCACATACAAATACTACCATCTTTATAGAATAGTCAAAATGATAAAATAATTAAATTTAAGTAACTAAACATAATAATTATACATTAAGTAACTAAACATAATATTTATAATTTACATTACTCATTAAATCAAATATATATACAATTATCAAACCATAAGAAAACTCACACATATAAGACA
The DNA here is from genome assembly GCA_002896215.2 of Cicer echinospermum. Taxonomy (NCBI): domain Eukaryota; kingdom Viridiplantae; phylum Streptophyta; class Magnoliopsida; order Fabales; family Fabaceae; genus Cicer; species Cicer echinospermum. Next base: position 5,074 of record PGTU02007982.1, read on the forward strand.
ACTAATCATAAAATTAATCAATATATATTCTAAAATAATTTTAACACCAAATTAATTTCTTTAAATTTCTATTTATTAATAAAATAGTTGATTATGAAATTTGGGATGTTACAGGATCCTACTCTCTTTGCTGCTTATAATAACATTACTTATTTCAAATGATATTAAAAGTGCATTTTTAAATAGGTATATTAAGTGAAGAAGTCTTTGATAAGCAAACCTCATGTTATGAAAGTTCTCAATTTAGACCATGTGTATAAACTTAGGAAAATCACTATATGGTCTAAAACAATGCATCTAAAACATGGTATGATCGACTAAGTAACTTCTTGCTTAAAAAACCAATTGAAAGGGACATGTAGACAACATCCTGTTTAGAAAATCATTAGGAGATGATGAAGTAAAAGTAAATGTCACAAGGGGTTTAGTTGTGACCCTTTTTAAAATTAGTTCTTGCACTAACATTATCTCTCAAGTTGTCTTTGGAGTGGGGATGGTTAGATGAAAATAATCCTCCTATTATTTAGGACGATCTAAAGAAGAAGAATATGAGTTTTGGAAATATGTATGATAAGTGGTGCTAATTATATGAATAAAAATAATATAAAGAGAGTAAAGCTTAAGAAGATTCATACACAAATTTATACTGTTCACCTAATATAGACTACTCCAGTCCTCACAACTTTGTGTTTCTTTCACTAGTGCTCAAAAAGTCATCCTATGATCTACACCTTTTTCAACTATGTATTTTCTTAGTCTCACCAGACTTACAAAACTGTATTTTAACTAGCCTCGACAAGCTTATAAAATAACTCAAATTATATCAACTTGAGGATATACAAGTAGTAATGTGTTTGATTTGTTTGGGATCAAATTACAACTTTCTAAGATAAGATAATTATTTGAAGTTGAGTATAACACACTCAATAAAAAATTATCCTCCTATATGTTTAAGTTTGGAAGAGTGTGAAGAATGAAGAGAATGGTGATAAGCTTGAATAACTTAGAAGTTTTCTTTTAGATGATTCTCTTGATGTTTTGAATATTAATATTTCTCAATTTATAATTGCCTTTGGAGCTTCAGGCATATGGGTTAGCAAAATATAATTGTTAGAGACTTTGCTATGTCTCTTTAGACTTGTCTTTATTGCAAAGTTTCCATTTAGCCTTTTCTTGTTGTTAAGTATGCTGAGAGGGTGAGTGTTGCAGTCTATCTTCAGCTTCAGTATGCTAAGAGTACATGATTGATGTGATGTGATATCACTTCTATTTTTACTTTTGGTAATCCTTGAATAATGTAAACAACTTGGCAACTTTGTACTTTGATGAAAATTACTTTTTCAATATTGTGAGATGAAATTTTTGATAAATATTTATCCTTCGTTATGAAATTGTGAAGAATACTCATTGTAACACTCCGTTTTTCAAAGCGAGGGTATATTTTTTTTTTAAAAGTAATTAAAAACGAACAAAGAATTAAATCAGGAAATGCCTTTGGATAAATAATTGAGTCATTATAATTTACAAACAGCGGAAGAGTTTCTCCAATTATAATCGCAAAACATTTACACAACAACAAATGGTACATGGAACCCATTCAAGTAAAAGTCAAACTGACAAATATTGGTATAGTACAGTTTTCCAAACTAAAATACTCCAATCCAAAAAGAAGGACAACCTAGTTCCTATACATCATCCTAATCTGATCATCCTACCAAAAAGCTATACACCCTGAGTATCTCCACGCGCCCCGTGAGATCCTCCTAATGTAACTGCAATCACGCGTTCCCATCTCCATTCCCGTCCGTAGGGTACGAACCGGTAGATCGCCTGACTCTCATCTGAGGGCAAAGCCCAGATTTCCACAATAATTGTAAAGGGTACCAACCGAAATTAACAGATAACACATAACATTTAAGTTTTAAATGCACAAAATAACCTTTCAACTAAGCATGCACCTTCAAAGGATTTTCCATATGCTAAAGTTCATATAATGCTTGCCATTAACAATGAACTCAAAATGAAGTTCTCAAACCATCAAGTAATACATAACTGACCAAAGCATTGATAAATCAATTGAGCAATCGATTATCTAACTCAAAATAAGGACTTTTGCTGAGCCAATCGATTGCCAAATCGATTTGGTCAGTTCTGCTGGAGTTTTTGCATGACCAAATCGATTTCTAAGTCGATTTTGTCAGTTCTGATGAGTCAGTTCTGATGAGTCCCTGTGTTGCCAATCGATTTCCAAATCGATTTTTGGCAGTTTTGGCTGAGTTCCTGCCTCTCTGCCAATCGATTTCCAAATCGATTTCTTAAAAGATTTTGAAAGATATATTTATACAATTGATTGGCAAATCGATTAGGTTAAAATAGTGAACTCCTGCAACTCATCCAATCGATTGGGAAGTCGATTCCTGATCGTTTTTCAAAAATTCATGCATTTACTCAAGTCATTCCTAATCAAATTCATATCTTAACCCTTAGCAAGTACTACGCGATTACCACGGCAATTTGGGATCTCGATAACCATCATACTTACACACAATAATCAACACATAACACTTAGCATTTTCAACGCAATTACCACGATAAATCAAAATTCAAATCAAATACGACTCGCGTGCCAAGCACCCTAATGCAATGCGTATATGCCAAAATGCATGGACTCAGAATTCCAAACCAAAACCCTCTCCTCGAAGGGCCGTAAATCATAATTGTACCGCCTATCGTAGGCCAAAGTACCAATTACCGAGGTGCCACCTATCATGGGTCAGCACGATTTACTAAAATGCGTAAATCATAAACGTACCACCTATCACGGGTACGTACAGTTTACCGAGGTGTCACCTATCACGGGTCAACACGATTTACTAAAAGAAAAAGCGGGAATCGTAAACGTACCGCCTATCACAGACCAGTATTGTTTACCTAGGTGCCACTATCACGGGTCAGCACAATTCACCAAAAACGTAAATCGTAAATGTACCACCTATCACGGGTCAGTACAGTTTACCAAGGTGTTACCTATCACGGGTCAACACGATTTACAAAAAGTAAATCGTAAACGTACCACCTATCACGGGTCAGTACAGTTTACCAAGTGTCACCTATCACGGGTCGACACAATTTACCAAATGAAATGCATGAGCATACACAGACCCCATTCACAACAATCGTTAAGCAAATGCAGATATTAAAAGATTCCCCATTTTTAATACCCATTTAACTTAAACGACTTTCACAACAACATTAAATAAATAAGTCATTAAGAGATTCCCCGTTCTTAATACCGATTTATCTTAATGATTTTCAAAACAAAATGTTAAGCAAACAGACATATAAGAGATTCCCCATTCTTAATATACTTTTGACTTAAACGATTTTCTCACAAAACATTCAGTAAACGAGTCATTAAGAGATTCCCCATTCTTAATACTCATTTACCGAAACGATTTTCAAAAACGATAGTTAAGTAACCGAGACATTAAGAGATTCCCCATTCTCAACGCCCAGTTAACTTAAACATTCTCCTCAAATGCACATTAAGTAAACCGAGGTATTAAAGATTCCCCATTTTTAATACTCGTTTACTCTAATGGTTTTTCAATTCCACTGAAACAAACTCAATCATACTCTCACATTCAAACCAAATTCACAACAACCACACCAATTAACAAACATCAAGTATGGACACGCCAAATACAACGAACACAAATCAAGCAGCATAACACCCAGATACATCAAATTCATTTACTCACAATCATACACAATGACTTCAAGTTCATTTACCACGAAACATTCATCAATATAAACAAAACCTAACTCTAAGGTTTACCCATAACGCATTAGTTTCGTTTTTCCCCAAATCGATACATTAAACCCTAGCAAATTCCTTCCCACACAACAGATAAGTCCCCTAATGCAAACTAGAAGTTTGGAAGGAGCCCTTACCTTAACGTTAGCTTTAACGTGCGTTTCCGGTACCGCGAGTAATTTCGGTAAAATCTCCGCTCGCAACTTTCGCCTCCAAATAGGTCCCCATAGCACCGTGGCGTGGTGGTGAGCAACTTTCCCTTCTATCTCTTCGAGAAATGAAGCTTGATCTAGAAGAAACGGAGGGGTTTGTGTTTGGATCTCAAAAACCGTTTTTCTTCGTTTTCGAATCAAAGAGGAAAAGTGGAGTTGCGAAACCTTGATCTAACTCCCACCCAACCTTAGGTTACTAGTTTGAAGAAAACAAAGCGACGAAAACGAAAATGGGAGAAAGGAGAAAAAATGGGTCACGGTTAGAGGAAGAAGATGAAGTTTTGAAATTTTCCTTCCTTTCTTTTTCTTCCTTTGTTTTTCCTTTCTTCCTTTTTCCTTCCTTCCTTTATATACTATTTTCTTTTCCTTTTCCTTCCTTCTAGTTTTCCTTTCTTTTCCCTCCAAACAAACATATATAAATATATTAAATATAACTTAACAAATATCTCAAAATCTAGATATTTGTTAAATTACCGTTTCACCCGAAACGCATTAAATTCTCCGTAAAGGATTCATCGCAGTTAAATTCAATTTATTTATCGACGAGAAATTTTAATTGGCATCAAAATATCTTTTTGATTATAAAACTCCAAAATATTATTAACTTTGGCTTAAAAGCCTCCGAGCCAAAATCCAAAATACACCAAAAACACATAAATGGTACTTTTAAAAATTATGGGTCTTACACTCATCCTCAAACTTGAGATTGTGATGAATGTCCATCCTCGTGTTTATCCTCAAATATATGATTGGTGAAAAATATTCATCATCAGATCTGGATTTTTCATCCTTAGATCTGGATCTTCATCCTCTAATTTCCATAGAGACACATCTTGACCCATAGTTTTTCTTGACTTCTTCCAAGAGGTTTTATTTGTGATTGAGATGCAACATATTGTGATGATCATTTCAACAGCTGGTTGTAGTTCTCAATTGCTATGGATGAAATCTCAACTAGAAAATTACAGGATTAATGAGAGTAACTTCCCCATATTCTTTGGCAACACTTCTACCATTTTCCTTACCAAGAATCCAATCCTACATTTTAGAGTCAAACACATAGAAATAAAACATCATTTCATTAGGGACTTTGTTAAAAAATGAGTACTAAGTATCCACTTTGTAGACACTAAACACCAACGGACTAACATATTCATCAAGCCACTAGTTGAAGATAGATTTGACTTCATTAGAAAAATATAAACCTTACCTTTATGCCTGATGACGATGTTTCAAACTTAGAGTAGTTTATTATTCACACTAGATTCATTTTATGTTTAATTCATATTAGGCTATATTTTATTTTTTGTTCATTCTATTATAAAAAAAAGGAAAAACATAAATTTTTTTTTTACTTGCAAGTGTTTTTGTCTGATGACAAAAGAGGGAGAAAGATATTTGAGAACAATAATATGGGGAGATAATGAAACAAATTACTTAGACTTGGGGATCCTTAAGTCAGGGGAAGTCAAGTAATAAAAGAAACATTGTTATAAAAAATACAATTTTGTCATCATCTTAAAGGGGATATTGTTGGAACCAAGTTGATTTTCCACTTATAGTTTTTGATGCTAACAAAAGTAGAACAATAAATTTGGATTAATGGCTTCATTAAGTATGCAAAAATTTCAAAAAGAAAATCGGAGGAAGGTACCATAGGAAACAACTAGAGGAAAGTCATCAGAGGAAGTGACCATCAGAACACAAAGTATACACGTTTGCCTCTGAACATATGCCTATGAAAGTAACGCACCTTTGGAGGTTACAAAGATTGCCTCTGATGTCTAGGTTTGATGCATGGGTCTGAAGTTTAGGTTTGATGTTTGCGTCTGAAGTCTAGGTATGATGTTTGCGTATGAAGATCAGTCTGATAACTGAATCTGAAGAATGCCTTTAAAGATTGAATTTGAAGCATGCCTCTAAATCCCTTGCATGTATCTGATGAGCACAAACTCAACATACCTCTAAAGAGTTCATATTAAGTATAATTAACTCTAGAGAGATTGTTCAAATCGTAAATTTAAACCACACAATCCAATGATCAAAATGGTGCAGCATACTTCAAATGTTGCCTCTGATATGTAGTCTATACTGTTTCACTAACTCTCATGTTTCAACAAGGGTGATTTTCCTAATGCCACTAACTCTAAGTCATGCAATTTCTATCTCAGACTATCATTATTCAAGAAACACAACATCTCACTCCAATAAGAAAGTCAATGCCTCTGATAAAAAGTCAACATGTGAAATTGAAAGAATTAAGTATGAAAAGAAGACTTAGCCGAATCAAAAACTTGTGAAGATCCAAGAACAACTCAAATCCATTCTTTCTCAAATCAAGAAAGAGTATGAAAGCAAATTTGTGTTTTCGAAGAGAATTCAATATAAGATTTGATTCAGATTTATAATTGAAGAAAATGTTTGACCAAGTTGAAGAGAGTACATGGTCGAGATTTGAATAAGATATGATCAAGATCTTATCAACAAGAAGATATGAATTATTCCAAGAAGATTTGATCAAGATTTATCACAAGAAGATATGAATTATTTACAAGAAGATTTGATTAAGATTTATCTACAAGAAGATATGAATTATTTATAAGAAGAGTTGATTAGAATCTACAAGATATGAATTATTTACGAGAAGAAACATTCACAAGAAGATACATTTGTTATTTGCAAAGATATGTTTCAGATTTTGTAAAGACAAAGAAAAAATCATAACCGATTATATAAAATAGATACTCAGGTGGAAGAAAAAAAAAGGGGAACTCACAAGCACAAAAATTTCCTAAGTCATTAGAGTTCATAAGGTTAAGGTCTTGAGATACACTTTCTCAAAATAAATATTTTCTAATTATTTTCTAGTGTGAGAGTCATTGTTAGAATCATCTTGTTAGAAGCAAACCAATTATTTCTAAACTCTTATAACCCAGCTCGGTAGTAGCTTTTGTGTTCCTCAATCAATTTGTATGTTTTCAGGTTGTGTTGAGAAGACTTGACCTTTAGAGTCAAGGTGTTTATGTTGCTCAAAAAGTCTGTAGGTGTTAGGTTGTTTTAAGAAGACTAGCTTGCAGGGTCAGGTGTTGTGTAGTTCAAGTTTTGAATTAGTAGGTTAAATCCTTCTAGATGAGGGGACTGAACGTAACTACCAAGTTTGTGGTGAACGAGGATAAATTCTTGTGTCACTTTAAATTCTTCAATTCATGTTTTACTTCTGCCTATGTCACTTAACTGATTGATACTAGTTTTATTCTAAGTAAGACACCAAACCCAAACGAATTTTAATTAAATTAGCTAAAATAATACGCTTGATTTGATTGGGAGAGAACAATTATTTGAGCTAGCGGAACATGAGCTTCATAAGCAAGATTTGAACAATAGCTTCGAGTTTCAAAGTCATGCAGAAAATAGACTTCATCAGAGGCATGCAGAAGAACTATTTATGAGAGGCATGCAGAAATACTGTTCATCAAAGGCATGCAAAAGACAATTCATGATAAACATGCTAAAATATTGTTCATCAGAGGCATGCACACATGAAACATATTTCAGTCTTTAGAGGAAGAAACACATAATCATAAAAGGCAAATCTTCAGGGGTAAATGTGCGCACACAACAACAAGTGCATTGGTTGGGTTTGACTTTGCTTCCTCTGGTCATTACCTGTAATTGTTTCCTCAGGTCATTTCCTCTGGCCTTTTTACTTCTTCTAGTCATGATGACAAAAAAAAAATACTTTTGATAGCAATTTATTTAAACAAAAATAAAGCAAAACAACAATCAGACACATGAACAAAACAAACATGCAAATAAATAAACATGAAAATACACAAGCATTCAAATGGCAATTGACTAATGAGTTAACACCATTTAGTAGATCAGAGTTAAGCTTTGAAACGCACATCTATTTAAGTTTAAACTACTATAATCAAAGCATCAAACAAATCTAAATCAAAACATTAATCAGATATAGATACTAGTTCATATTCTTCTTAATAAATTCGAATCTCTCTTCAGCTAGTGGGTTAGTGAATATGTTAGTCCATTGATGTTCAATGTCTATAAACTAGATACTTAACCCACATTTTTGAATATAGCCCCTAATAAAGTGATGTTTTTTTTCTATGTGTTTAACCCTAGAATGTAGACTTGGATTCTTAGTTAGAAAAATAGAAGATGTATTATCACATAATATGGGAATGTTACTCTCATTTATTTTTTAGTCATCCAACTGATGTTTCATCCATAATAATTGAGAGTTGCATCTTCTTGCTAAAATATACTCATCTTCTACTTTTGACATTGCAATTGTGCTTTGTGTTTTGGTTAACCATGACATTCCATTGATGCTTTTTCTTTCAAATTTGTCTCCAGCATAGTCAACATCACAGTATCCTACTAACATGTACTTAGTTGACACTTTATAGAATAAACCAACATTAGAAGTACTTTTCTGAAATATGGCACACAACACACTAAATAAAATATCAGGAATGAAAATAGTAAGATATAGAACTGACCATTTCATTCCTCTATATGTTTTCTAGTCAACTTTCTTTCCTGATTCATCTTTATTAATCGAGTAGGTGGGATGCATTGCTGTAGCCAGAGATTTGCAATCATTCATCTTAAACTTCATGAGAAGCTCTTTGTATACTTGGTCTGACGAATATATTTTCCATTCAGAATTTTTTGGAATTTGATTCGGCAAGTCATGCTTAGTACTTCAACGTTATGTGACTCTGATGATTCAACAATGTGATTTTCTCAAAGCCACTAATTCTATGTCAAACAATTCTACCTCTGAATTTTATCATTGAAGAAACACAACATCTCACTCCAACAAGAAAGTCAATAGCTCTAATGGAAAGTCAACAACTATGATTGAAATATTTCATTTTGAAGAAAAGACTTGCCTGAATTAGAGTTTCTGCATATTCAAGAACAAGTACTTCTAATGTTGGGCAAGTCATGCTTAGTACTTCAAAGTTTTGCTATAGTTATTTGACTTAACAAAGTTGACTTTAAATCATAGAGTTGACTTAGTTAGAGTATTGATTTGAAGCGTTAATTAGAAAATCATCATGTTACCAGAATATCTGATGCATAATCATCACAACTATCTTGTATTATTCAATTCAACAAAGGCACGTTTAGAGCGTGTTAAAAAGAGTCAGACACAAATTTAATAGATTCTTCAAAACATTGACTTTCTAACTTTGTTTATTGTCACACCCCGTTTTTCAAAGCGAGGGTATATTTTTTTTTTAAAAGAATTTAAAATAAAGCAGAGAAATAAATAAAGAAATGCCTTTGGATAAATAATTGAGTCATTATAATTTACAGGCAGCGGAAAAGTTACTCCAATTATAAATCCAAACCATTTACCCAACAACAAATGGTACATGTAACCCATCGAAAATAACATGTCAAGCTGACAATATTAGTATAGGTACAGTCTTCCATTTTAAAATGAATGCAATACAAAAGAAAGGCATCTGATCCCTCTATGCCAACCTAATCTGATCATTTTACAACACAACTAAACACCCTGACTGATCTCCACGCGCCCCGTGAGATTCTCCTAACGTAGCTGCAGTCAAGCGTTCCCATCTCCATTTCCGTCCGTAGGGTAAGGACCGGTGGGATCGTCCTGACTCTCATCTGAGGGCAGAGCCCAGATTTCCACAATAATTGTAAAGGTCACCAACCGAAAATAACAGTTAACACATAACATTTAAGTTTTGAATGCTAAAAATAACTTTACAACCAAGCATGCACCTTAGCAGGATTTTCAATATGCGAAAAGTTCATACAATACTTTGCCAGTTAAAATGAAAGTAAACTGAGGTTCTCAATCCCCTAATTATAACATAACAAATCAAGACATGGATAGTTTCATGAGCAAACAATCATACAACTAAAACTGAGGATTTTCACTGAGTTAATCGATTAGGCAATCGATTTGGTGAAGGATTATTAAAGAAAAACAGAATCCTGGGCTGAATTCAATTGATTGGTAAATCGATTGATTGGTTCCTGAGCCCCTGGTTTCGAGCCAATCGATTTCCTAATCGATTTGGTGAGGGATTCTTAATGAAACAGAATCCTGGGCTGAATTCAATCGATTAGTAAATCGATTGATTGGTTCCTGAGCCCCTGACTTAAGGCCTAATCGATTGGGCAATCGATTTCCTAACTGATTCTTTAAAAAAATGATTTCGAAATCGATTGGCTAATCGATTTGTGAATTGGCCAAGTCCCTGTTTACCCATCCAATCGATTGGGAAATCGATTTACCTGTGTATTCTTTCAAAAATTCATAAACTAACTCAATCACATTCATACATGATCCCAATTCTTAACACTTAACACTGATAACACAATTACTACGACATCATGGATTTCGAAATGGTATTGCAATCAAACATGTTATCATCAAATTCCAAAACATAACACTTAGCATTTATAACACATTACTACACAACCAAAATGAACCAACAGTTCACAAATCAACAGGGTGTAGTCTCTTGCGGACAAACACAATTCCCTCAGGAACGTAAGTCGTAAACGTACTACCTATCACGGGTCTGTACCGTTTACCGAGGTGCCACCTATCCCGGGTCAGCACAACTTACCAAAACATACACGAGTAAACGAGACATTAAGAGATTCCCCATTCTTAATTCTCGTCTAACTTAAACCAGGGCGTAGTCTCTCACGGACAAACCCTGCGCAGTCTCTCACGGACAACGCAATTCCCGCAGGAACGTAAGTCGTAAACGTACTACCTATCACGGGTCCGTACTGTTTACCGAGGTGCCACCTATCCCGGGTCAGCACAACTTACCAAACACAATTCCTCAGGAACGTAAGTCGTAAACGTACTACCTATCACGGGTCCGTACTGTTTACCGAGGTGCCACCCATCCCGGGTCAGCACGACTTACCAAACGTAAATCGTAAACGTACTGCCTATCACGGCCCGTACTGTTTACCAAGGTGCCACCTATCCCGGGTCAGCACGATTTACCGAAACACACATAAAAAAGCGAGACATTAAGAGATTCCCCATTCTCTTAATTCTCATTTAACTTAACGATTTCAAAGACAAAACATTCAGTAAATAAGTCATTAAGAGATTCCCCATTCTTAATATCATTTACTGAACGATTTTCAAAACGAACATTAAGTAACCGAGACATTAAGAGATTTTCCCCTTAACTTAAACGGTTTCAAAACAAAATAATAAGTAACCGAGACATTAGAGATTCCCCATTCTTAACGCCCAGTTAACTTATACAACGATTTTCCAACGCCAAATTAAATAAGTAACCGAGGTATTTCAAACAACAAAATTTAAGAGATTCCCCATTCTTAACGCCCAGTTACTTAACGGTTTTCAAAACAAAATGTTTAAGTAACCGAGACATAAGAGAACGATCTTAAACCCATATTATAGTAACTGACTAACGCCCAGTTAACTTAAACGATTTTTCTTTAAAACAAAT